>PVIY010056803.1:0-13161 GCA_004026745.1 Myrmecophaga tridactyla
ATGGAATGTCTCACTTGATAGGCGTGTCTTTGTGTGCCTGGTGGTTTGTCCTTTGGACAGTCTAACAATGTGATTTATGAATGGGGCTTTGGGCATGGTATCAGTTCTGACCTCTGGAGGAACTGGAGCCTAAAGGTCAGCCATGATATAGTATATAATTGAGTACCAGTAAAACTCTGGAAATCAAACACTTGGGTAAGCGTCACTGGTTGTCAGTACTCTGTGCATATTGTCACACAACATATCTGGAAGGAGGTAACACCATCCAGGATTCCACAGGGAGGGGACAATCAGAAGTTCTGAGTTAGGGCTCTGCTTTATGCATCTCTTCCTTTGGCTGATTTTCTGTATCATTTCCCTGAACAAATGCACTCACGAGTGTAATAGATTTCAGTGAGTTTTTTGAGTCTTTCTGGCAAATCACTGAACCTGAGAGTGGCTTTGGGGATTTGCAATTGGTATCAGAAGCAAGGACAGTCATATGGAGAAATTTCCCTCACGCTTTGCAGTTTGGCTAACTGCAGATAAGAATAAATGCTCGCAACTCTGCTGATAAGATTGATAGGTAAATTTTAACAGCCCCTGCTTTTTTAAAACTTGAAGCTCAGTGTCATTTTAATTTGGATTAGTTTTCCTTTCACTTAGGCTTTAAACAACAGTGGCTTAATTTTATCTTTCTTGTTTTTCTGTGTTCTTAAAAAATTATTTCAATTGAAATATACTTCTACAAAGTATATTTCTAACTTTTCAATATTATGTGAAACTATACTTTTGAAATATGGAGGCCAACTTCTAATAGAAGAAATCAAAGCTAACTGCTCTCCCAGAGCCTCTTAATCAAAGAGCTGCTCCCTAAAGCTTGATGACATCATCCTAAAAGTGCTGTCTCCCAAGTGGTAAAAATAAAGATGGCCCGTCCGTGGGTGCCATGGACAGCCTCTGCTTTGCCAGCCTTGGAGGACGGCCCAGGCCAAAGGAGGAGCAGCTGGGAGCAGCTGTGTGACTGCTAGTTACCTGCAGGTGGTCAGGGAGGGAGAGGCAGTTGGGGGAAATGTCACCACACTCACCTTCCTCTTCTGTGTGTGTCTTCCTCCAGGGCAATGAGGGAGGAGGTGTCAGATCTTTCATTTTCCTCTTCAGGGCATAGAGGGCTCCCTGGGGTTTTAAATAGCAGAGAAATCCCTTCTTCTCCTGCACTGCCAGATTCTCTGCTTGAGCAACTTAATCAGTTATTCCTGAGTAGAAGGAGGTTTGTTGGGCAGCTTGTCAACCTCCAAAAATGCAGGTGCTGAGGGGGGCTTTGCAAGACTCTTAGGAGGGGTGCAGGGGCAGTGTGGGGACTGACATCAGCCTAAAGTTCAGGGGAAATACAGCCTGCTTTCCTTCCTGGCCCTGATTCTGCACCAACATGCCAGGCTCCTGACAACAACCACAAACCCAGTGCAGAAATCTAGGCTATCTACCAGCCTAGCCTCAGCAGGCCCCCATGGGCATGTTCCCTCAATCTCAGGTCAACCTCACATGGTCCATGCACCAGCCTTACACCCTGTCAAGGTCCAACCATCCTTGTTACAAGACTAATAGGACATGTGAAAAACACATAAATTGATCTGAAATGCCTTTTCTCACTGCTGCCATATCACTAATTGCCCCTGGGACACAGGAGCACCTTAAGTTCTTAACTATAAATATAGAGGAATTACAGACTCCAAGATCTATGAGCACATCTATACTGTCAGATGAGCATAAATATCCAGGAATAGCACTATGGGAATGAGAAAGAAAAATGCACGAAAGGATCTTTAAAAGCAAGTTCAAAGGAGCAAGAGGCAAGAAAAGCTGTTGGCCTGCCGCAGAAGGATGGCATAGCATGGGGGAACCACTCACAATGGCAGACCTTTGTTGGGGACACAGCACACTCTGTGGGGGGGCACAGCACACTATGGGGGGAGTTGCACAGCACACACTGTCGGGAACCTCTGGAGGGCCCCTGTGGGGTTGCACAGCATACTGTGTGGGTTCCCTGTGAGAAGCACTGTACCCACTCTGCTCTCAGACAATGGTTAGCATTAGAATCCTTGGTTTGTTAGTTAGCCTCCCTGTGTCTTGTTCTCTTTATTCACAAATGGAGAGAATAATTTAAGGTGGCTGTTCCTTTGAAGCAAAATACATTAGAGAATCTCAGACTATAGATATACATAGTTAGGTTTATATATTAAGTTCTATCCATTACATTTACCCTTTTGCTTGCTTCCTGCCATTTCAGCCACAAAATGTGAAGAAGAAACTGGTTCTAATACCTGGCCACTACATTAGGTAAGTACACACCCTCTTTCTCTTGGGGCAGGATAGAGCATGCCTCTGACTCTGAGTTGTGACTTGGTGAGTGCTATAGTAGCAATTTGTTGGGTAAACATTTCCAAATCTACCCCCAATCCTCCTTCTCTTGAGCTCCAAACTGGAACTTAGATGTTAATGCACATTGAAGACTTGCCATGTAGTGAAGCTTCCTCATGATAATCATCAGGCAAACAGACACACTGTTTCAACCTGAACCCTGGGTCACCGCAATCCACCCACACACAGCAGTCTACATTGACCATAGGACAGACATTGCATCCATATTCCACAATAATAGTATAAAAGACAGCAGAACACTGGGAGTCTCCAACACAAAGATAGCAACGCCACAAAGTCTATGCTGCCATGACCGAGAAAGGAAATTAAACCATTCTATTGACAATTGAAAAAACCTGTAAATTCAGTACTAAATGAGACAATTATTTTCCAGGTTTTCAGATGTGCTGAATTCTGCCAGACCAACAAGGTATTCCATGCAGTGTAACTCACAGGAATCACAGTTCCAAGATAGGCTGGTAGCACCCAACAATGGAAGTTCAGTGCACATTCCAACATTTGGATTTATTGTGCATGCAGGTTACTGCAGAAGCCCATTGCAGAAAGTATTTGCTTTCTGTGCTAAGGGTGCTAAGGGTGAGCAAAATACAAGCTAAGTTTTCACTATTAGACAGATGTGTTCTTGTAGAAGGACTGTTATGAAGGGGTTTCAAATACTTATTTTTTCTCCCTGAATTTGCAGGGAGCTTTCTGGTAACATCCAGTGTTAACCTAGTCATGATAAGTGTCCACAGAGTTATACATACTTGTGTCTTGAGATATGGGGCTGGGGCGGGTCCCAGGTTGTGTGTTATACATATATAGTGCACAAACTATAAGGAGCAACAAAACCCTTCAGTCTTACTTCTGAAGACAAGTCAACTTTCAATGCAGATCATTCTAGAATATGATGTGCCTGGCCTTCTTTCCTTTGCTTACCATTTGTGCCACATGACCATGCAAACACCTTAGTTAAACTTTCTTTTTTTTTTTTAACATTTGTTCCCCGTATTATTTATTTTTAATCCATATGTTTTACTCATCTGTTATAAGGTAGATAAAAGGAGCATCAGACACAAGGTTTTCACAATCACATAGTCACATTGTGAAAGCTATATCATTATACAATCATCTTTATGAAACATGGCTACTGGAACACGGCTCTACATTTTCCGTCAGTTCCCTCCAGCCTCTCCATTACACCTTAACTAAAAATGTGCTATCTATATAATGTGAAAGAATAACCTCCAGGATAACCTCTCAACTCTGTTTGGAATCTCTCAGCCATTAATATTTTATTTTGTCTCATTTTTCTCTTCCCCCTTTTGGTCAAGAAAGTTTTCTCAATCCCTTGATGCTGAGTTCCAGCTCATTTTAGGATTTCTGTCCCATGTTGCCAGGAAGGTCCTCACCCCTGGGAGTCATGTCCCATGTAGAGAAGGGGAGGGCAGTGAGTTTGCTTGTCATGTTGGCTGAGAGAGGCCACATCTGAGCAACAAAAGAGGCTCTCTGGGGGTAGCTCTTAGGCCTAATTTTAAGCAGGTTTAGCTTATCCTTCGTGGGGTTAAGTTTCATATGAACAAACCCCCAGATTGAGGGCTCTGCCTGTTGCTTTGGTTGTTCCCACTGCTTGTGAGAATATCAAGAATTCTCTACTTGGGGAAGTTGAGTTTTCCCCCTTTCTTGCCATTCCCCCAATGGGGCTTTGCAAATACTTTTTTATTCACTTGAACTATCATCTTAAATATTATAGTTCCTTTGAGCTGCAATTACAAAAGAGTCCATTTCTCAGCTTTATCATATAAAAATGCTGTCTCAATATCATCCCAACACAGTGAAGGAGTTCTTATCAATAGATATTAGTAAATCTAACAAAAATACTGTTGTTATATATTTTTAGATTCATCCTTAAAAAAAGTAGGTCCCTCCAAGATGTCAATATTTTTGTTCATTTTTTTTCCTCTAATACTATCATTTCCTAGATTATTCGTTATTTATCATACACTTGGATCAGCTTTAAAAAACACAGATACTAACAAATTGAATTCTTTAAAGGGAACATAAGAACAAAGTGACATAATCTAGAGCAATATTTTTTGTGTATATTCTCTAGATAGCAAGATAGTACTAGCACATAGTAAACAGAGTTACAATTTAATTAATAATTTGTTTCTACCTAATGCCATTTCTATCATTTGGACTAATAAAGGGCAATTTTAAAGCATTTTTATAGTGAACAATAGGCATTTCCTTATCACAAACATACTTGGTCTCAATATAAGGACACTGTCCAATATTCTGTATTTCTTAATCCCTTTTTGTACCAACAAATTTGAGTTTTCAGGAATGAAAGGCCAGGCACATTCAGGTGCCACCTCCAATTCTTCCTTAAATATAAATTTCCTTCTTGATTGATTTAACTTTTTACCTTAGTAGATGCTACAACCACCTCATGTTCTCTATGAAAAATGTATTTGTCATTAAGAATTTTCTGAAATAAAAAAAGTTTGAAATCTAAGGAGTGCTCTCAGAAGCTGTGATATTCTGCCCAGTCCACCACAGAAATGTCAAAGATCATATTTTACACAAAATCACAAGTCAGAACTTTTCAACAAGGCAAGGAATCAATCATATTTTGTTTTCCTTACAGGATTTAATAAAATCCCCAGGATGGCAACTTTGGATAGACTGAATGATTTACTGAACTAAAGTTAATACATGAAGCTTAACATTCAACATTGTGGTTTAAAAGATAGCATTGCTCAATTTTTCATCCAAGCCATGTTGGTATAACATCACTGATCCCTTTACTGTATTCACAGGGCTTGTATAGGTCCAGCAGTTAGTAATGTAAAGGGAGCAGTCACTAATGTAAAAGGAGTAGTCAGAGGGTCCTTTCCCAGTACTCATGTCTTTTATGGCTGGTGGCCCTTTGGTTTCCTAGCTGGCTCAACAAATGTTCCAACCCAGCTCATCTCCTATACCAAAGAACACACCAGACAGAAAGTTATTCATGAATTTAATTAGTGACTTACTTACAGAAGAATATAATTCCCAATGGTGGCAGATTGGGAAATGAGAGACAGTAATCTGCAAAAACAAGAGGAAGAGGAATGCCTTATATAGTTCAGCAAAGCCTCATGAAATCTGTTTACAAAGAAGTTTCAGCAGAATCTCAAGGGTTGATTATCAGCAGTGATTAGTGAGAGGGGAGTTTTAATTGCTCTGACAATAATGTCTGTACTCTGATCATCAGACTGCTATGTGCTTAGGGCTTCATCTCCTAAGGGAGGAGGTCCCAACCCCTGGGCCACCACACAACACACACACACACACACACACTCACACACTCACAAGACTGACCAGCCCCCGTCCTATGGTTTATGTTAAAAGAAGGCACCATCCTCCTCCCAGAATCTAAGGCCAAGGTTTTGAGATCCTCCTTGACACCCCTCTTTTCCCTTATCTCCTATACAATTCTGGCCTTTTTGGATTCATAAAGAATCCTGTAAGGATGCACAAGAACTAATAACAGCAGAAGGGGTAGTGGGGGAAGGTGGGAGACAGAAGTAGGAGTGAGACTTTTCACCAAATTATATATAAAATTTTAACTCATGAAAAATTTAGGTCATTCTTCTTGTGGGACCCTTGAGGTATTCATTATGTGCGGCATATTGGGGGGAAAATACATATTTTTGCAGTCACTGAAGAGGGAAATCTGCATTGATCTAACTTAACAAAAATATATGTGAAAGTATGGTTATTCTTCCACTTCATGAAAGCTCCTGATCTTTAGGATGCTGATCCAGAGAACATCTGTCGGACAGGATGCCACGGGATAGCACTGCCACCCCCACTGGTCACCATGGCTTAGTTTGGTAAGGTTGCTCCCAGGAGCCAAGGCTAAGATGCATTTCTGTAAAACTATGTTTTACACGACAGCTCTGTAATTATTGTTGAAAACTTATTTAAAGCTCCAATACATCCCTACAGCTGTTTAACAGTATGAATTGTGAATCTGGAACCAAAACCCTACTGGAATCCTTCAGTAGGAAACCCTGCACTCAATGGAAACTATCAGATTTTCTTTATGATTCAAAATATTTTGATCTTGTGTGATTCATAAGAGCATTTTATCACTCAGTGAAGCACTCTCCATTTTAAATGCCAAGTGTTCAGTGG
Organism: Myrmecophaga tridactyla; assembly: GCA_004026745.1. NCBI lineage: Eukaryota > Metazoa > Chordata > Mammalia > Pilosa > Myrmecophagidae > Myrmecophaga > Myrmecophaga tridactyla. Next base: position 6,580 of record PVIY010056803.1, read on the forward strand.
AACCTCAAAATGCACCTGGGAGCTCATTGATTAGGAGCTGCTGGGATGGGCCAATGTTCTCTATTCTCACATCTAAGGCCATGCATGCTGATACCACATAGGAGTAAATGCAAGCAGTGCAGGGAAGCCTGATCAGCTTTGTCAGGAGACAGCAATAAGTGAAAAACTAGGCAAATCTTAAGTTCTCTGAACCTCAATTCCTTAGATGTAAAATGTGGAAATAAGACCTGCGTCATTGAATTGTTAAGAAGATTACATAAAATAATATATTACACATGCATAGTAGAGAACTACCAATAAATAGTTAGTATTTACAATTATTCATGACAGGTCTCCCCACTTAGGGAGTCCACATTCTATTAAGAGGGAATAAAACACACAAATATATGATGAGAGCTAGAATATGAAAGTATACCTTGGACAATGGTAGCAACTAATCAGAATTGTGGCTCAAAATTCTATAAAAGTTTACCAAAAAAGGCCAAAATCCCTGGACTTAATTTCTCATATGTAACACTTTCTCCAAGGAAACTAGGTGTTCTGGATAGGAAAATCTATACAAAGTATTGTTTTGACCTGAAACTTGACTCATAAAACAAATTAACATTTCTACATATATATGTAGAGTTTTAGAATTTACAGATTACTTTCACATGCATTTAATTTTCATAAGCACTCTAGAAATGAAGCATGATCACCCATTTCACATCTGAAGAAATGATATCCAAAGAGTCCAGCTCACTAGGCTAATATCTTTGGGACTAGGCTTGGGGTGGAACAACAGAGAGAGGTTTGTCTGTGGGACAGATGCAATTCCCAGATCAGTCTGTTCATGAAAAAGGAGGGAAGGGAACAGGGAACCAATCCTCCTCTCAGTTTCTTTGATTAATTGTCTCCACCTCATCAAAGCTTGCATCCAGCAACCAAGTAACTCCCTGAGACTCAGCAAGGATAAAAGTGTAGACAAGAGTTTCGATTGACCTTGGAGGATGTCTGTCCTCAGTAAAAGCAGCAGTGAACAAAGGTCTTCCAATCTAGCAATTTTCAAAATAATTTTAGGCTTAATACCTTGGGAATATGGCTAACAAAACCATTCCATATCTACTGTTTAGCAGTTCCTTTTCAGAGTAGACAATGTCCCAGATTTATCCCCCAAATTCTGAATACACACCCTGTATAAAGCTGCAGGTCTTCCTTGATGGTCATCCTTGCCCCTCAGGTAGGAAGCCTATGACATGCAGGCAGAACTGAACTGACTTAGGCAACATGTCTCCTCCTTGGATATGTAAAGATCTGCATTCATGATATTATAGCAGCACAAGCCAGGGGCAGAAGCACCACCTTTCTGGGGTCACCTTAGTGAACCTGAGCAGAGTGATCCCATAAGATCTTTCATCACAGTGAATTCTACTCTAGCTGTGGATCCACAGCAAGGGTCCTGGAGTAGACAACCAAAGAGAGTCAACCAGATGATAATGTAGGATAACAGAATGGCATCAACACCATAAAGATAGACAGACATTAATTGCACAAAAGGAAAAGGAGATTTTCTGTCCAGAATATAGAACCAGGCAAATAAATTTACTTAAGAAAAAGCAAGGAATCGGTGGTTATGGATATAAACAGTTCTGATTGACAGTGATTCTCATTCCTGGTAAAAGAATGCAGCTAAATTAATTTTCTCCACAAGCTCCACAAGTTTGCAACAATGATTTCTTCATTTATGCCCAACTGTGGTCCTCATTTAATCCCAGATAAAGGTCTTCATACCTCTTTATATATACAATATTGATTTCCTATTTGTGAAGAACTGTGAAGGGTATCATATTTTACCCAACTTTATACTGACATTTCAGCTTGCCATTTCATGGGTGCTGGTGGGAGACATGACACTCCTGGGTCAGAGATGAAGAACAGTTCATAACTCACAGCAGTAGCAGTATCCATACTTATATTGAGACCAGACATACTTGGTCTCAATATAAAGACGCTGTCCAATATTCTGTATTTCTTAATCCCTTTTTGTACCAACAAATTTGAGTTTTCAGGAATGAAAGGCCAGGCACATCATTCAGGTGCCACCTCCAATTCTTCCTTAAATATAAATTTCCTTCTTGATTGATTTAACTTTTTACCTTAGTAGATGCTATAACCACCTACTATAGCACTTACTATATAGTTAGTACAAAATGGTACTAACCTTTTAAAAAATATATATTCCCCACATCTCAGTTCCCACAAGGTGATGTGAAGAGTGCCATATGACATTTGCTGAAATAGTAGGTTGTGTTACCAGACAGGAACCCTGAATTTAGAGAACCTTAATCTTTCATAGTGGGTGGTAAGCATGCCTGCCTTTTGCTCCAGAAAGAGAGAGGGTCTTGTCTTCCAAGGCTGTTTGCTATACAAACATCCTTAATACCATGTTCCAGAAAAAAAGAGCAGTCAGTGCCTTATTTGCAAGACCTGCGGAAATATGACAAACCCATTGAGAGTAGTCTTTCACCGATAACCACAACCTTGTTTCTATACCTTCATGGCTTCTGGTAAATTTTCCCATGACCACACCAGTCAACTGCTCTGATTAATCTGACCAACAAAGGGTGGAACCAAATCCATATGATTTGTCTCATATAACATTTAATTAAAGTTATTAATAGCAGAACTCCAAGCAGAAAGATGAGGCTTACCCACAGAGTTGATTTCTGCCATTCCTCCTTGGAACCAAGAAGAAACCAAATTAACAAATCCCGTAAAATATTGGGGTTTACCTTAAAAAACCAGGTGGCTTTCTCTTTAAGTTACTGCATTAGCAAAGGGATTAATCCAAGTATTTTAGTGTCCTATACTGCTCAAAGCAAATGTCATGAAATGGGTCAGTTTAAACAATGGGCCTTTAGTTTCTTACAGTTTTGAGGCCAGGAAAATGTCCAAGTTAAGGCATCGTCAAGGCAATGCTTTCTTTCCAAAGATGGGCTTCTGATCATCCTTTGCTCCTCTGTCACATGGTAAGGTACATGGCTGTGCCTACTGCTCTTTCCCTTCTCTTCAGAATTTTGTTGATTTCAGCTTCCTGTATCTGTGGCTTTCTTTCTCTGTGTGTGAATTTCATTCTCTTATAAAGGGCTCCAAAAATAGGATTAAGACCCATCCTGATTGAGGTGGGTCACACCTTAACTGAAGTAACCTCATTAAAAAGTCCTACTTATACAATGAATGTAAATGCACAAGAATGGATTAAAATGATGAACATGCTTTTCTAGGATACATACAACTTCAAACCACAGCAGGTATATCAGGATGTATTAGTGACCACATTTATTCGTGACCACATTAACAGGAAGAAGTCTAAGGAGTAATTCTATCATCTAAAACAACCCTGGCCAGTGAGTTGAGGCTGAGCTGAGTGCTTCTGGGACTGAGTGGATATCACTGATCACTACAGATAAAGTAGGGGGCAAATTTCACTGCATAGTAACCATTTCTGTATTTGGTTCTGCATAGCTGGTTCTGTGGATGAACATTTGTGGCAGCCCAGTGGACATCAGGCCCAGTCATTGAGGGGAGCATCTGTGTGGTAGATCAAGTCACACACCCCAACCAAAGACATGTTCTTAATCTTAATCGGTATTCCTGGGGGAGGACCCATTTGTAAAGAGTACCTCTGAATATGTTAAGGTGAGTCAGGGTGTGTACTCATTTGTGAATAGAATCCTCTCATATCGTATTTAGTTTTGGTCAAACTGAATGGGGGCAGATCTTATTCCATGTGCCTGAAGGTCTTATTAATAGTGGAAATTCTGACTCAGTCACAGAAGTCAGTGGAAATCAGAGAGAGTAGAAATGGAGAGAAGTCAAAGTTAAAAGCCATAGAGGAATAGTAGATTGCTGTGTGATCTCATGCCATCACCAGAATGCTCCTGACTCCAGAAGACAGCATGGCCTTGTGGATATCTTGATTTTGGACTTTTAGCTTTCAAAACCATGAGACAAAATAAATGCTTATTGTTTAAGACAAACCATCCTGTGATATTTGTCATAGCAGCTCCAGAAAATTAAGGATATTTACTTCAGGGGGTTGAATGGGGGATTTCTGCAGAGGGATACTTGCCACATTTTCATGGAAAACAGAGATGACACTGGGACTAGGCTGGCTGTGTTCTTGCACAGCCTATTTCCATTTTCAGATAAGGTTTGTTACATTCAACCCACCTTAGTAGTTATTGAGTCTGAGTTGGTCTTCCCTAAAACGAGTCAGACAGCATCCATGGGTTTGACATCCAAGTGCCCAGTAGCTGCATTCAGAAAGAATGGGCTGAATAGTTATGTCAGGGAGGTGAGGAGTCAGGGAACTAACATGTCAAAATCCCAAGGGGCAACTCCAGGTGACAGGTATATCTTTTTGTCAGTTTCCTATGAGCAAAATCATGAGTCACAGAGACTTGTTTAAATGAGTCATTAGGGATGTGGGACCCTGTGGTAGATTGAGTTGTGTTCCTGAGAAACAATATGTTCTTAGTCTTGGCTCATGTTCCTATGAGTATGAACCCAGTGTAAATAGAGCATTTTGAAGATGTTATTTTTAGTTAAGTTTGGCCCAATTGAATGAGGATGTGTTTTGATCTGGATGAGCAGAAGTCTTATGAAGAGAAAGCCATGGGAAGAATACAGAAGCTAAAAGTCAATAAAACCTAAGGAGAAAGGAGGGGACATTTCCATGTGATATGAGGCAGGAATACAAGTCATGGAAAACCAAGGATCACTAACAACCAGAAAAAGAATGATACAGGCTTTGGGGAGGCAGCATTGACTTGATGACACCTTGATTTTGAACTTCTCCTAAGCTCAAAACCATGAGCCAATAAATTTCCATTGCTTAAACCAATCTATTGTGTGTACTTTATAAGAGCAGATTTGGCAAACAGAGAGAACCCACAAGGAGAGTGAGTGCCACAGCTTTCTGAACAGCTTCTAATGCAACCTGCTGTTTTCAGCCTCGCTCAAGGGAGACTCATTGTGCCCCTAGTTCCCAAAGGGTCTAGTGAGGAGTTGGGCCTTTTTTCGTGATGGGAACCAAAGAGACAGTATTTTCCTTTGACTATTAGTGGGGTTGAGCACTATGACTCTGCCACCCCAGTTCCAGAAAGCTTTATTTAGAAAGTGGTGTGCTACTGAAGGAGACATAGCTCTGCATTCCTATGCTATTTGCTATCCTGAGAAAGGGCAGTCAATCCTTAAAAGATGTGTGATTGAGAATGATCTCTCAACCCTGCTGAAAGTTTACAAAACTATTTTAATTTTATTCCAGTTCTGCAGAATTCCAAAATGTCTTTTGAACACTCTTCAAACTGCCCCTTTCTACTTAACAATGACTTACCTGAATGATAAAAAAATATTTATTTTAGTAATTAAAATATTATCCCATGTAGACCTGTAATTCTAGATATTTGATAAAATTTCAGAATTCATGTCAATGACTATAGTTCTTTTTTAACAAAGAAATTATTTTCAGGTGTTAAAATTATTATATGGTCATAGTTTGCATTTTAATAAAACTTTTCCTTTTCTAATCAATGTTTAGTTTTGGCTGTAGACTTTTACTCTGTAAGTACTTAAAAGACTTGAAACTAATGACTGGCTCACAGCTCTGAAGGATTGATTACATGTGCCTTGGATTGGATTGCCTCCATTTCTGAGCAGCTTGGAGAAAAAAATGCCTTCCATATCACCAAGGTCTGTATCAAAACCACCTTCCATAATCTGAGTTCTATTTGGTTTACTTTGTCCTGGCTCTGATAAGCAAGGGTGCATCTTTCTCAGATAGCTTTGGATCTCAGCACTGGCACCTCAACAACTGCCATCATCTTTTTCTCTCATTTGTAAAGATGTTAGCATATTTAAATTAAAAGCAAGAAGAAAGTTAGAGTTGACTGCATCTTCCCACTTCTACCAGGGAAGCAGAGCTTTCCAGAAGGCTTTGCCTCAGATTTTCTGTTTGGTTGCATGGATGAGACTTGGTCCCTGTTAACTACTGAGCTCAGAAGTCAGGAAACTGGATCATCATGTTGATATGGAACAATGTATTTCTGGTGCTGGTCATATCATAGCATGAACAAAATCAGAGATTTGCTATCAGGAAAGAAAAAGGAAATGGTTCTAGCAAATACAATTAACAGTGTTTGCCACAAAAAGGATTATACATGTGATTAATATAAAGCTCAGTGGTTCTCTGTGATGGAACTCTCAATTACTATCAGGAGAAAATCACCCACTGATTGAGAATGCTGTAGGTCTTCGCCCCAATCAGAGGTACCTGGATTTCTTTTTTTCTTTCTTTCCTTCTTTCTTTTTCTTTCTTTCTTTCTTTCTTTCTTTCTTTCTTTCTTTCTTTCTTTCTTTCTTTCTTTCTTTCTTTCTTTCTTTCTTTCTTTCTTTCTTTCTTTCTGTCTGTCTTTCTTTCTTTCTGTCTTTCTTTCTTTCTTTCTTTCTTTCCTTCTTTCCTCCTTTCTTTCCTTCGTTCGTTCCTTCTTTCTCTCTTTCCTCCTTTCTTTCTTTCTTTCTTTCTTTCTTTCTTTCTTTCTT
>PVIY010056804.1:0-13163 GCA_004026745.1 Myrmecophaga tridactyla
TCCTTTTTTTTTTTTTGACTCGCCTGTCCATACCCTGGTTATAAGGAACATCAGGCACAAGGTTTTCACAATCACACAGTCATATTATAAAAGCTATATAGTTATACAGCCTTCTTCAAGAATCGAGGCTATCAGAACACCATTCACCAGTTTCAGGTACTTCCCTCTAGCCACTCCAATACATGATAAACTAAAAGGGGATATTTATATAACGTGCAAGAATAACCTCTAGAATAACTACCTGACTCTGTTTGAAATCTCTCAGCCACTGAAACTTTATTTTGTCTTTTTCTCTCTTCCCCCTTTTGGTCAAGATGGTTTTCTCATTCCCATGATGCCAGGTCCTGACTCATCCCCAAGACTCAGGTCCCATGTTGTCAGGGAGAGTTACACCCCTGAGAGTCATGTCCCATGTAAGCAGGAGGGCAGTGAATTCACCTGCCAAGTTGGCTGAGAGAGAGAGGCCACATCTGAACAACAAAAGAGGTTCTCTGGGGGTGACTCAGGCATAATTATAAGTAGGCTTAGCGTCTTCTTTGCAGGAATAAGCTTCATAGGGGTGAAACCCAAGAGGGCTCAGCCTATTGAATTGATTGTCCCCTGATATTCCTGAGAATATTAGGAATTCCTCATACAGGGAATGTGGATATTTCCTCCTACTCCCCAGTCCCCCAAGGGTACAGTGCAAATCCTTTTTTATTCTCTGTCCAAATTACTCTGGCATATATTACCTCTCTGGTTTCTGATGAGAAATTGGCAATCTATTTGGGCTCCCTTGCACATAATATGTTACTTTTCTCTTGTAGCTTTCAATACTCTTTCCCTTTCCTTTTCATCTGTAGTATGATTGATATTTGATGGAGTGTTTGTTTCTTAATGTTTGTCCTGTTGCTATTCTCTGGGCTTCAAGGATGTACATATTCACGTGTTTTGCTAAGTTTGGGACTACTTAGTCATTATTTCTTTTAATCTTTCTCCTGCCTCCTTTCTTTCTTTCTGGTCCATCTGGGACCCCCACAATGTGTATATTAGTTTGCTTGATGGTGTCCCAGAGGGGTCTTGAGCTATTTTCATGTTTAATATTTCTTTTCTTTTCTTTTTTTTTTTTTGGCACCTCAGCTTAACTCATTTGAAGTGTCTTGTCTTCAAGTTCACAGATTCTTTCTTCTACCAGCTCCAATTTGCTCTTGAAACCCTCCTGGGATTTTTTTTTATTTCAGCTAGTATGGTCTTCAATTCTAGTAATTCTGTTTGGTTCCTTTGTAAATTATATATACATAGATAGATATAGATACAGATATAGATAGATATATAGATATATTTTTACTTAGACTGTCCTATTGCTCATTCATTGTTTTCCTGATACCTTTTAGTTCTTTCTCTGTATTTTCTTTCATCTCTTTGAGCAATTTAAAAAAGTCTTTTGCAAAAACTTTTTATTTTTGTTTAAATCCAAGTAGTGCATGCATAAAAATCAAGCAGTGCAGAGTGTCAGCAGTTGATCATCATTCCCTCATCCACTAGTTCATTACCAGGATTTCTCATTCCCATGATGCTGGGTCCCAGCTCATCCTGGGAGTTCTGTCCCATGTTGCCAGGGAGATTTACATCCCTGGGAGTCATGTCCCATGTAGGGGGAGGGAGTGAGTTCACCTGCTAAGTTGGCTTAGAGAGAGAGGCCACTCCTTGAGCATTTTTAAAGATTTTTCTAAAGGTTTTGTTTGGTAAGTCCACATTCTTTTCTTCTTTATTATTTTTTTCTGGACTTTTATCCTTCTCCATTGGATAGACCATCATTTCCTGATTCTTTATTTGTCCTGTACTCTTTTGTTGCACACTGTATATTTTAATATTTAAAAATTTAAACACTAGGAGTTAGTCCCTGAAACACCTGTTTCTTGGTTTTGTTACTAGTTGGTGACATGAAAGAGATTTTCTTGGGCTTCAGCCCTCTTATCAGGAAGGTTTGCTCAAGGCAAATGCAGTGTACAGAATTTTCCCTTTCTTTCCGGGGTCCTCTGTTCTATCCTGGGATTTCTCTTTTTAGTTGTTTTGGAGTTCTCCTATTTTGAGGGGTTTTGTTGTCCCTCCTGTTTCCCTGGGACGGACCTCCCTTTCCTGAGTAATTTCAATCAGCAGTTCTTTGTCCCAGACTGTCCACTCTATAATTTTTCATGCTCCTTTCATTGTCTCGAGCTGCTTTTGCCTAGAGGGCAAATCTGTGAGGTGGGCACACAGAAGAGGACTTCCCCAAGTCAGCATTTCCCAGCCAAAAACAGGGCAGGGACCCAGGAAGTGGTGCAGACTGGCCCCAGCGAGCCTTGGGGAGGGCATCAGGATCGGTGCCGAGAGCTTCTCCCACAGCTCCCCAAAGCTGAGATTTCCTGACCTGCCAGGCAAACATGGCCCTTCAGCTGAGTGTCCTCTGCAGCTAAGGAAGCACAGAGCATCTCCACTTCTCTTTCACCACTGCTCCTGTCCTGGGTGGGTGGAATCAATAGCTGTCATCAGAGCCATTCACTAATCACAATTCACTATCCGAGTTCACTAATCAAAAGCTGTGGTGAGTGGCTGGTTGTGCCTACCCCTGGTCTTGGGGACGGATTTTAAGTCCCGTTCTGTCTCCAGAGAGCTAGTCAGGGCCTGGGCTTCGCCGCAGCCCACTTTGAGAGTGGGGCGGGTGCTTAGCCAACGCGCGGACAAAGCGGTCTACTGCCTTCCCCACAACGCATCACCGCTGCCTCCTGCTCCTCCGTGAGTGCTGTGCAGTTCTGGTGGCTCTGGAATTTCAGAAGAGCTGTTTCAGCCAGTGCCTGCCTATGGATATTGTCTCGGTGGGAGGGCTGAATCCTGGCACCCTGTACCCTGCCGTCTTTCCACAGTCTTGTCGAGTGCTTTTCCAAATGAAGAAAAGTGCTGGCACCAATTAAAGTGAACTGTGTTTTCAGAGGAAACTCAGACTAGGATGACTTTGGTAAGAAGTATCTCCTCATTTTGTAGGTTGGTAAAGAATATCACTTTCTTTATTTCCTATGGGAGTTGGCTCAGGAATTCATGGAATTGCACTTAAGCCAATGTAAAAATTTTGAAATGAAATTTTTCTCTTTTTTCTCTTCGGTTTTGGACTTTGTGGAAACTTGAACTTGATGTGGAAGTGACGAGGAAACTTGAGAGTTCTAACATGAGGTGTTCTTTATAGAATGGGCGCAGAGATGAGAAACTGGACATTTCTATGAAGAAGATAAGAAATAATTTACTTTTAAAAAAATCAAAGCTCTTGTCTAAATCAGCATCTTTTTCCTTCTTCACTGTGATATTTATCTTTGCATAACTGAATTTGTATCTATACCAATGATAGATAAAAGAAGAGATTTGGAGAAAACCCATAATTGTGGAGTAAATATTTGGTTACTTAGGTAAATCTTGCTACTACCTGATTTTTAATAAAATCTGAAGACCCAGGACTAGTCTGCAAGTTAGCAACCCCTCCTTACCCTTAACCCTCCAAAACTGCTCATTAGTTTTTCACAGACTGCCAACAGCACATCTGTCCTAATCCATCTCTAAGGTTTCCCAGCTTGTGAGAAGATGGATGTACTGAGGGTAATTTAAAGAAAATCACCTGAGGCCATTTGAATACCATGAATTCCTCAAATCACTCATTGTTGTGCTCTAAAGTGTTTGTTCAGCATTTATTTGCTTATTGTACAAACTCTTGCTGGGTAGAAACTTAAAAAGACACGTAACACCAACATGTGCAACCAGCCAACCATCGGTTCTAGTAACTAAGTGTGCACCCAGCACTTTCGTGTGGGAGAAGTGAATATACAGGAAACTTAGTCTCTGCTCTCAAGGAAGTGGAAAGCTGGTTAGGGAGCAGATGTACTACACACAAACAATTAGCAAACAATCAAGACTTAAGCTGCATTGCGCTGCCTTCCTCATGCCTGTGTTTTCTCATCTGTAAACTAGGAATAGTGAAATTACTCCCCCATTGGAATATTGTGAAGTTAAAAAGAGTCAGTTAGGGCGGCTGCCGTGGCTCAGCAGGCAGAGCTCCGACCTGCCGTGCTGGAGGTCTGGAGTTCGATCCCTGGTGCCTCCTGCCCATATGCAAATTAAAAAAAATAATAAATAAATAAATAAATAAAAGAGTCAGTTCACAGAAAGCATTTGGAACATAAAGCACATAGTAAATCTTATTAGAAGTTAGCCCATCCTTTCTATTGCGCAGATTATCATTAATTTGTACATGTTAAAGGATTAAGAGAAAGAAGTGATGAGTGTGTATTAGAATAGTGGGAAGTTTAAACAATTGAGATTTGAACTGGGTAAAATTTAGATAACCTGAGGAATGGGTCGGTCATATGAGGTAGGAAAAATAGTAGCTGTAAAGTTACGTGGGTGGCCACAGTTCTAGTTAAGGGAGCTGACTGCTCATGGGGTCTTTATGTGGAAGAAAATTTAATAGGTAGAGGGTTAGAGTATGGCAGGGTTTACCAGTCAGGCAAAGGGGTTTGGGTTTTGATATGAGCAGCGATGAATTATTTGTACTTAAGTGAAAGGAGTGATAAGACAAAGGTGAGTCTGGTAGCAGACTGCAGGGTGGTTGGAAAGACCAGAGAGAAGGTGGTTCAACAACCCAGCTGAGCTGTAATAAGGGCGTGGCTGGAGGAATGGGGAGTAAAAGAGACAGCCAAGGAATGATGAAGGAAAAAACCTTGGAAAAATAGCAGAGCTATGTAAAACAGGACAATTATGTTGTGGGATCTGGTACCACATTTCTGAGTCAAGCCCCAGCTGCATGGTTGGCACACCCATGTGTATTTATGAACAATGGAGGCATAATAATTGAGAAGTCCCCGAAACTCAAGGCGTATGGGAATTGTAAGCTATGCCCAGGCAGAGAACAGACTAATAATAAGTTGGGACAGAATGTGAAGAGGGGGGTGTCCTCTCAATACTCTTTTAGCTTATTTCTATTATATCTCTGCATTCCTGCTGTGTAGAAAATGAAGACCTGGGAACCCAAAGTGGCTTTAAAATCTGCGCCTGCAGTTATCTGTTTACATGTATCTGCATATGTGCATTGCCCACAGGCCTCTGAGGTGCTAGGGCAAGACCGCAGGATGTCTACACTGATGGGAGAGTCTGATGAACTACCCGGGTTCAGATCCGGGCACCAGGCAGTCAGGCCGTCTGCCCCGAGCACGTTCCTGAGCATCTATACTTCGTCTCCTCGTGGGCAGAATGGGGTAATAAGAGTGCCCACCTCGCAACGATACTGTGTGGCTTAGACGAGTTCCTGCCTCCAAGGACCCGGGCCCTCACCTGGGGACCCATGAGTGTCTTCTGAGTTGAGCTGTCCTGGCCGCAGCGATGGCCGCAGCAGGTCAGTGTGTCACCACTCTGAGCCCCACACCCCCTGCTCCGTAGGCTCACGTAGGCTCACACAGGCTTGTGAAAGTTCTTCCTGAGAAACGACATGTGCAACACTAAAAACCAATGGTGGATACATGGAGGTTATTGATAAAGGTCAAAATCCTGCATTTCGGGGAGCATCAATTCAGGTCATCACTCACACAACCATCATTTAATTTTAAAAACTAATGCCGGGTAGGTTGCCTTCTTACAGATACAACACTTGAAAGTAAAAGTGAAAATACTAGGTGCCCACTGGGTTGTTTTGAGACTGCTATGCACCCAGAAAAGCCAAGTTCTTTTAATTCAACCTCGTGGGGGGTGTGGGGGAGATCTATTGTTGGGTGGGACCGTTTAAATATAATGTTTCCATGGAGATGTGACTCACCCAATTGTGGGTGGGAACATTTATAACATTTTTTATTGTGAAATATAGTATATATACAAAAAAAAAACCCAAAATAAATTTCAAAGTACATTGTAAATGTAGTCCTAGACTAGATTTCAGAGTCTGGTATGGGTTACAGTTCCGCAATTTTAGGTTTTTCCTTCTAGCCGCTCCAAGACACTGGACACTGAAAGAAATATCAATATAATGATTCAGCAGGCATACTCACTTGTTAAATCTGTCTTCTCTGCTATAACTCCCCCTTCTCCTTTGATTCTTCTCCCGATCTTTAGGGATATTTGGGCTATGCCTGCTCTGACCTTTTCACGTTGGAAAGGGGTGTGGGTAATACGGGATAGGGGATGAAATTAGTTGATATTCTTGCAAAGACCTCTCTGAATTTTAGGACTTATCTGGCCTAGGAACCCATTTGGAAATTGTAGGTTTCTGGAAAGTAATCTTAGTGTGTGAAACTTTTGTAGAATCTTAGATAAAGCCCTAGGGATTCTTTAGGATTGACAGAATGGTTTTGGTTGGGGTTTGGCAAGCCATGGTAATCAGCAACATCTAGTTGAAGCTCCAGAATAGACTCTCAACTGTATTTGAACTTTCTTAGACACTGATACATTCTTTGGTTACGTTAATCTTCCCCCTTTTGGTCAGGATGGCATGGCTGGTTCCACAGTACCAGGTCCAGGCTCATCTCTGGGAGTCATCTCCCACACTGCCTGGGAGACTTTCGCCCCTGGATGTCATGTCCCATGGAGTGGACATGATAATGATTTCACTTGCAGAGTTGGGCTTAGAGAAAGAGAGGCCACATCTGACTAACAAAAGAGGTTTTCTGGAAATAACTTTTAGGCATACCTATAGGTATGTTTAGCTTCTCCGCCATAAAAATAAGCTTCACAATAGCAAGCCTCAAGATCAAGGGCTTGGCCTATTGACTTGAGAGTCCCTAATGCTTGAGACGGTATCAGGGCTTTTCCTGGTGGTAAACCTTAATAGTTCCATATTTTTTCCTCCCGTCCCTCAAGGGACTTTGCCAATATGTTTTACATTCTCAATATTAAGCACTAACTTAAGTACCATTTGATCAGCTGTGAAAACTATAAATGTTTTCAAAATATCAAGTAGAAAGTTATTAGAAATATCAATGTTGCTATAGTAATGACCTATTTTATTAAACATTTTCCTGATTTCAGGAAAATATAGATTCAAATATTTTTACAATTAACATATGAAAATCTTAACCACCTAAAATTGATGTCTTAGCTTATCCATAGGCATATTTAAATAAAATTTCTAAATAATCATTGTAAAACCTGTTTATACAGTATGTTTCATAAGCCAATTTAAAATTAAAGCAAGGAAAGAAAAAATGTACAAATAGAGTTCCTTAAATTCTAAATATTAAACACTTTTTAGTTATCTTCCCAACATACTCTGGGATGTATCCAAGTATTACATTAAGCTACACAGAATTACAAGCCCTCATTCCCACTCTGGGCTTCATGTGTTTAGTTTGTTTAAATGATCCATCCAGACCGGTTGAGTTAGATTATGTGCTACAGAAAATTGAGGTTTTGGACAACCTAAACCTCTCTTCCTTTGGTCTCATATAGTAGGTGAAGTTCTAAAATACCAACAATGTCATCCCTATGGGCAGGACCTTTTGATTAGGTTGTTTCTTGGAAATGTGATCCTGCCCGTTCAAGGTGGGTCCTAATCAGCTTACTGGGGTCCTTTAAGGGGGAAACATTGCGGGGAAAGCTCAGAGCTGATACAGGGAGCAAAGAGACACAGACATGTGGAGCTGCAGCAGGAAAATGCCCCAGAGATGTCGGAAACTGAGAGCTGTTTGAAACCAGAAACCGGTAGAGAGGGGCCAGTGGACACCACCACGTGCCTTCCCATGGGACACGGAAACCCCAGATGCTTTCGGCTCTTCTTGAGTGAAGGTATCCTCTTGCTGATGCCTTAATCTGGACATTATCATAGCCTTAGCACTGTATATTTGCAATGTAATAAATTCCCTTTGCAAAAGCCAACTGTTTCTGGAATATTGCATTCCAGCAGCATTAGCAAACTGAAACACCCACCATGTGCAGAATATGGCCTAAAAGACACAGCACCTCACATGAGTTAGTATCATTTAGGTTCCAGGTAGAACTCTCTTAGATTGTGGGGTTTTTTATCACCAAGTTAGCTTATTTTACATTGCAGACAGGTTGTACCGTTGGCCCTGAGAATTGGCCAGCTTGGTTCAGAACAACGAAGTGTGGACTCTCAAAGGAAAACTTCCAATTGCTTGGCTGAAAGCTGGAGAGCATAAGAAAGCCTACTGGCACGTCGGCTCTTCCAAATGCTTTCTGCAGTGGGCCGTTCAGCCAATAAATCAGCAACACAGATTAGGTCATATTCAGAGCTGGCCCTTTTGTTTTTCAAGGAACTGGCCCTAATTTGTATTATGTTTTGTTGCTTTGTTCAAATCATGCTCTATAGTTGCATTTCCCTGGGTATACCAGAAGGCAAACCGTATGGTGATAAGAATCTCAGCTCTTGCCATTTTTCAAAAGAGTTGGAAGTTTCAGGCACCAGGGAATAAGGATCTTTTCAGCATATAAAAGGAAAACCTGTTTGGCAAAGAATGACAATCTGATCTCGATTAGTGTTATCCATGACATAAAAGAGCCACTGCCTTCCAAAAGATTTAACTGGCTTTACCTACTTTGGCCTTGAATCCCAGCTGCTTGCTGACCACCTAGGGCTTACGTCAGGGGCATGCGAGGAGGGCACAAGTCCTCTTTCTGAAGCAGCTGCAGTACATGGTATCAGGCGGCTGAGGGTCACACTGACATTTTCTGAGGCCTGAATGCCCACGAGGGCCATGCAGGAGGCTGCCCAGGTCAGGGTCCCAAAATGGACCTTGGGCTGGCAGCAGAGCAGGCCGAAAGAATGCTCTGAGGTGGTTTCCATGTCCTGTCTTTACCCAGGAATCAGAACTGTGGTTTTTTTTTTTCACTAACATTGTGTCTGCCCAGCAAGAACCACTGGGGCTACTGAACTTGAGAATGCCACAGAAACTCCAACAAAGTGGGAGAATCTGTCCTAGGAACAGAAATAGTCATAATACAACTCTATCCGTGAAACAGAGAGATGCAATTGAGGAAGGAGCTCTGCAGAGACATTCTGTTTGCTTTTTGGTTTTTAATGCATCCTGTGATATTTCCTTCTGTCCAAATTAAAAAAAAGAAAGAAAAGTAAATATATTTTAGTTTAGTGACATACTGGAATATTTCTATAATTATTAATAACAGTTTGGTTTTATAAAGTGTTTTTCCTTAAGCCATTATCTTCAAGGATTTTTTTTAATTCAAGGATTCATTCATTCAAAAAATACTTATTGCAAGTCTTTACCTGTTGCATGCTCTGCAGAACACAGGAGATGTAGCAGCTAAGAAGACAGTTGAGGCTCCTCCTGCTCATATAGTGTTGGCATTTTATGGGGTAGACATAACCCACAAACAAAAAAGAAAATATCAGGAGGCAAGTGGTGTGATGGTGAAACTGAAGCAGGGAGGATTGCTACAGAGTGAATTGGAGAGCAGTGAGGGATGTTTAAATGGAGACCTGGATGAGTAAAGCCAGGCACACAAGGTCTAGAGAAAGGGCATTGCAGGTATGGGAAGCAGCTGATGCAGTCTCTAAGGTCAGGACAAGCTTGGCAAAGTGCAGGATCAGAAAAAGGCTACCTGTGATAGAAATGCTGCCGTTGTGGAGAGGTCAGCCGGGCCTAGGTAAGGCCAGGAAGGCCAATGTAAGAAGTCTGAATTTAATTCTTTGTGCTGCAGAAAATCTATGGAGGGTTTTAATTAAGGAGGTGATAAAATTTGACTTGGAAATGACAAGTATATACATACTTGAGGATTACTCAAAATATTTTTTTAAATTCTATTCAATGCCATTTTATTTTTGTGTCTTAGAAAAGGAAGGGAATTAACATTTACTGAATATGTTTTATGTCGTATATATTGTTTTGGACATTTTACCTATATTTCATGTAAATTTCAGAACAATTCTGCTGTAACTTATTTTATTATCTAATTTAATCCGTTGATAACATGAGCTCAGAGAGATTCCATAATCTGCCCAAAGCCATGTGGGCCCAGCAAAGCCAGAATTCAGTTCCTTAGGAATAGCCAGTGCCATTTCCCTGTTCTCTTAGCACCTGAGTTCTCCCACAGCGTCTTAACATAGATTTTCAATAAATTTTTATTAAATGCTTGAAAAGAGAAAACTTTAACATTAAAATTTCTAATTTTTGGCAATTTGATTAACAAAGACGGAAGCATAAAATGCTTCGGTGCCACTCTTCCACGGAATCCTGGAACAGCTAGCAAAACCTGGCAGAATCATCTTTCACAAAACTCTTGAAAATGGTTAAAGGGTTGCAGTACCTAGGTGAAGCCAAATCAAGAAAACACAGCTATAGAAACAATGGCAGAAGCCTGTGGCGCCGTGGCCAGCCCTTCCTCCTTCCCCTGCGCCCTTGCAGTGCCGAGCCATGCTGTGCCCACAGCGGGCCCTGGCCCCGTGCCAGAGGGGCAAGAGAGATCTATATGCATTCCGGGGTCTGCACATCTGAGCAATCGATCAGGTGGTGGTGTGAAAGGCTGAACCCCGAAACTCCTCTCAGGATCCCTCCCAGAACTTGCCGTGGGGAAAGAGCAGCTTGCAGAAAACTACAGTATAAAAAGAATTAAGTTGAAGAGGCCTGGGGCGAAGGATTGCCTGCTTTAAGTCATACAGTGGAGCAGAAAGGAGGAAGAGAAGTTTATTTCTTAGGGAGCAGGGGGTGCATTCTAATTCCTTTAAATGTGAGATTCCTAAGGCCGTGAACAAGTACAAGCCAGGACAAGACTCAGGCTTAGAAAAGCAGGAGAGGGCCCTCTACTTTCCATTCGCCTCAGGATGGTCTTCTTCGTAGGGAACTAAACTCTGAGAGACCTTCAGCCAACAAAATGCCAATTTACAAAGGCTGTGAGAAGTGTTTTGTTCTACTTTGCTTTGTCTTTGTTAGCTCTGGGCACTCAAGGAAATCTCTGTCGTATTACCAGCTGGTTACAAACTTTAGGAACAGGCAGCTCGGGAACTAAATCCCAGAGCTACCCTTTAAAATATTAAAGTGTACACTATGAAATGAAAGATTATAAGACAAACAAAGAAACAGGGAGTGATGGCCCAGCCACAGGAACAAATTAAAAATTCAGAAGCCATCAACAAAGAAGACCTGACTGGACATATAAAATAAAGATTAAAAAAAAAAATCCCCAATAAGCTCTAGGAGATAAAAGAAAACACAGAGAAAGGACTAAAAACAAAATCAGGAAACAATGCATGGACAATATGAGAATCTCAATAAAGAGATAGAAATTTCACAAAGGAACTGAACAGAACTACTAGAGTTGAATATCACAGTAACTAAAGTGAAAAACTCCCTAGAGGGACTCAGCAGATTGGAGCTGACAGAAGACAGAAAAAAAGAATCGTGCCCTCAAAGAGAGGACAATTGAAATTCTTCAGGCTGAGGATCAGAAAGAACAAATAAGTTTTTTTAAATGCACAGAATCTAAGAGACTTGTGTGACACTTTCAAGAATGCCAACACCTGTATTGGGGAGTCTCAGAAGGTGAAGAAAGAGAGAAAGCATAGAGGGATATTGAAAGAAATAATGGCAAAAAATCTTTCAAATTTAATGACAGACCCATGAATTTGCACAACATTCAAGAAGCTCAAGGATCCCAATTCAGTAAAAAAGAGAACCATGCTCAGATGCATTGTAATGGAACTGTCCAAAGCCAAAGATAAGGAAAGCGTTCTGAAAGCTATAAGAAAAAGCTATATGCTTTGTTCAAAGGACTCCCAGTAGGGTTAAGTTCAAATTTCTCATCAGAAAGTATGGAGACAAGAAGATAGTGGGCCAACCCCCATCCAGGACCATTCCAGCCAATCCTAAAGAACACCTAGGGCAATTTATAAGATTCCACAAGGGTTCCATGCACTAGAGTCACTTTCCAGAAGCCTATAACCTCCAAATGAGTCCCTGGTCTAGAAAAGTCCTGAAACGTAGAGGGCCCAGCCTCTCCAGAACATCAGCTAGTTCCATCTCCCTACCCCATATTAGTGGCAGATCCTTCCAATATGAAAAAGTTAGAATGGCCATAGCCCAAACATCCCTAAAGAGAGGGATGGAAAGATCAAAGGTGATGGTGGAGTTATACAGAGAAGATAGGATTTGACAAATAAATATGAATGCTGAAACATTAAATTGATATCTCTTTTAGTCTCCTGTCTTTTAGAGCAGCTAGAAGTAAAAACCTAAAACTGTGAAATTGTAACCCATGTCAAAGTCTGAAATATGTTCTATAACTAATTGTGGTGCTGCCCTTTGAAATTTATAGCTTCTTTGTATATATGTTCTTTCAAAAAAAAAAGGAAAAAAAGCGATTGTGATGATAAAAAAGTATTTATTCCTTCTATCCTCCTATGTTCTGGAGCAGCTAGAAGGAAAAATCCAAGAGGAGCGTATGGTAGCCCATGACAAACTCTGGGATCTGCCCTGTTGAAGAGTGCTTTGAAAACTATCACTTTTTTATTTCTTTGCTTTGTATATTTTAAGATACAATAAAAAAAGTTAAGAAAAAAATAAAAAGAAGGTAATGGGGCAAAATATTAAGTGCTGAAAGAAAAAAATTGCCAACCAAGAATTTTTATATTTGGCGAGAACGTGTTTCAAACTGAGGGAGAGATGAAGACTTTCCCAGACAACCAGAGGCTGAGGGAGTCACCACCTCCAGGCAGGCCTGGGAGCTCTTCTGGCTGAAAGGAAAGGATGCCAGACAGTGGGTCAAAGGGGTAGAAGGAAATAAAGGGCTCTGGTAAAGGAAACTATTTGGATAATTATAAATGCCAGTACTATTGTATTTATTCTTTCCTATGTAACTCTGTTGGTCTGGGGCCCGCATTCTTACAGGCTCTGGGGGGCCGGGTGGGGTAGGAAGGAGGAGTCCATGCTTAATTGGCTCATAATTTCTGTTTGGGTGATGGAAAGAATTGGGTAACACATGGTCATGACGGGAACACATCATTGTGATTGTAATTAACACCCCTGGATTACATATTTGAATGTGGTTGGAAGGAGAAATTTTAGGTTGTGTATGTGTGTTTAGGATTAAAAAAACAAAACTAGGACTATAAAACATGGTGACCCCTAAGGCTTGGACCCTAACCATGGGCCTTCGTTGACAGCATGAGTATAGCAGGTTCTCTCAGCACTTTAAACAAAGCCACC
>PVIY010056805.1:0-13160 GCA_004026745.1 Myrmecophaga tridactyla
ATTTTAAGTAGGCTTGACCTATCCTTTGTGGGGTTAAGTTTCATATGAACAAACCCCAAGACTGGGGGCTCAGCCTATAGCTTTGGTTGTCCACACTGCTTGTGAGAATATCAAGAATTCAACTTGGGGAAGTTGCATTTCTCCCCATTCTCACCATTCCCTCAAGGGGACTTTGCAAATACTTTCCCACACACTGTTTGAATCACTCTGGGATTCATCGGGGCATCACTCTGGACAAACCAACAAAATCTCATGTCCTACCTGAGATTCCAAGTAGTTATGGTGTTCCATCAAACTATCTATATAAGTTATATTAGGAAATGTACTAGTCAAAATATAAATTTTGTAACAAACATTTTTTTGCTTTAGTCTCATACATAAGGTGGCATTTTAAAATATTAATTACCATCTATTTTCAGCACCCTGCAATAATGACATTCCTTTGTTCTTCCTCATGCAAAAACATTTTTAAAATTTGTACATTTAGTCACTATTATTATACACTCTAGGCATTCCTAGATTATACCATCTCAATCTTTAACATCTATCTTTCTTTCTGATTTCATTTATGGCTGACTGTTCTTTTAATTATACTCACTTTCCTCCCCAAAATAAAAAGCTATCCAAGTGATAACTCATTAAAAAGCAGATATGAATAGCTCTGCATAGCTTCTCAAAAGATTGTGATTCTTACATTATTCAACTCCTTGTAGTTTCTGGTACACAGTGTGGTCCTGTTTCCCGCCTCTGCCTTCAAGGTCTTGCAGGCTTTATTTACCTGGTGATCTCTTTTACAGCCTTTAAATTCCATGACCATCTGAAAGAATTAATCCTTCTCCTGTACACATGACTTCTTTGATAAACACACATGCATCTTTCTGATAGAGCATATATTATATTGTATTCTATTTATTCACATAGTTTTTCCCCCTACTAAACTGTAAATGCCTTAAGGACAGGGACTATGTTTTAATTATGTTTTTTTTATCCCCAGCAACCAACACACTATCTGGCAGGATCAGACTACACAATAAATGTTTGAAGTACAAGGTAATAATCTTTTCTATAACAGTCATTGAAAGCTATTATATTTATATTAGAGCACTGAGAATTATAAACTAAAATAAAAATTTTAAAAAGATAAGGTTGAAGGGCCTCCACTTCAGAGCATGAAGAGCAGCATGAGGCTGATCAATACTACTATCAAGAACTAGAAAAACCAGGAAAAAAATAGCAAAAATACCCGCTTAATGACATCAGAAAGCTGTTGAAGCAATGAGAACTACAAGGGCCAGGATTCTGGAGAAGAAACCACACAGAGAAGAGAAGAAATTCTGCAGCTGCTTTTTCCCTGGGAATATTTGCTGATTATGGGTACACGGAAGGAAGCTGAGAATTTAGGAGTTACCCATGCAGAGAACTGCTACTGAGAGTTAAAGAAATCAGTAGATTTCTGCTGGTCATGAGGGGGTGGTGAAACAAAAATGGAAAACATAATGGTTCAAGATCCACGTGAGAAGAGAAGGCAAATAACTAAACCTGATATATAGCCAGATTTTCCCTCAAAAGACTTTGGCCAAGTGAAAAGCAAAAATGAAAAAAAAAGTCTCTGAAAAACAGAGGAATAATTGGCAATTTTGCCATGCTGAGGAGATAAGGCTGAGAGTTCAGGTGAACACACGAAGCTCTCAGTTAAAAGTACTGGAGGACAATGCTCTAATAGCAGAGTAAGCTGGAGATAAAGCTGAATCTTTCCAATCTGTATGGAAGCAGGATTAAGGTGATCAGTCTCTATCTTCTAAGCAAAGGAAAGGGTGAACCTTACTTGGAAGAAGATACCATAATTTGAAGCCTCTAAAATTTCTTATACATAGTCCCCAAGAGTCAATAAAAATTTAATAGACATGTCAAGACATTACATGACTAAAAAAAAAAACAATTATAGAAACAGAACCAGAGGTGGTCCAGATATTAGAATCAGCATAAAATGTCTTCAAAATAAGTATGATTAATATGTTTAAGAAAATAGAGAAAAAGGTAATTTCACCATAAAATTGGAATTTATAAAAAGAACCAAATGGAAATTCTGAATCTGAGAAATAGCATAACTGAAATTAGGAACAGAATAGATGCAATTACAGGAGATTGGACATAGTAAAAGACAAGGTTAAAGAACTAGACATCAGATTAATAAAAAAGATCCAAACTGAAGCAAAGAAAGAAAGAATGGAAAATACAGACACACAAGAGACTCATGGGTCACAATGAAAAAGCCTAACACACGTAATAGAAGTCCCAGTAGACAACAAAATAGAATGGTGTAGAAACAATATCTGAAGGGATAACATTATAAAATTTTCCAAAACTGATGACAGAAGCTTGATAAAACCCAATAAAGCTAAGTACAAAAAATAAAACAAAATACATATCTAGTCATATAATAACTGAACTACCAAAACCAAAGACAAAAAAATTAAAAGTGGAGTGCAGGTGCAAAGTGGTAGAGCTGGAAGTTTTACAACATACTTTTTCCACTAGAAAAAGGAAAGAGCTGGAAAAGAAAACTGGAATTAACTAGGTTGTAACTCTGGAACCAGAATGGACTACAAGAATGCCAGAGGAAGCAAGAGGCTGCTGAGAGTTCAGCTTTGTAAGTAAAAGCATGAATTAATAACCAGCCCTCATTGCACAGCCCTGCAGCTATATGGCTGCAACAATGTGGCCCAGATGCTAGGAGTGGCCCACAGGGGCCACAGGTGGCAGAAAAAACTTCCCCTTTTAAAGTTAGAGTTGAGGATCAAGATCAGTCTGGGGGATCCCTGAGGGACTAATGTGGAAGCTGGCTTCAGTTACAGCCCTCTTGGCAGCAGCACTTCAAGCTCCCAAGAAGTATCCACCTTGATGTAAAAAGCTAGTCAACCATCTCTGGTTGCTTTTTTATCCCCATCTGCTGGCATTTCCTGGTCCGGCAGATCTCTAAGAGCACAGTGTAGACTCTGGCCTTGGTTTCAGCCCTTTCTGCAGCAGCAGATACTGATCTCACACTGGCACCTACCAGGACTTGAAGACCAAGTGCACCTTTTCACTGGCTGGGTTTCTTCTTTCCCTTTCTTCTGTTGTTTAGTCTAGTGCATTCTTAAGGGCCCAGCACAAATGCTAGCTTCAGTTTCTCTCAGAAGCAGCATCCTCTGGTGTGCTGGATTGAAAGGATTTATGTACCCTAGAAAAGACATGTTTTAAGCCTAATCCCACATTATAAAGGCAGCCATTTCTTCTAATCCCTATTCAGCACTGTATGTTGGAAACTTTAATTAGATTATCTCCATGGAGATGTAACTCAATCAAGTGTGGGTATTAAACTTAAGTGTCTCTACCCATTCCAGGTGGTCTTGATTACTTTACTGGAATCTATTAAAAGAGGAAGCATTTTTGGAAAAGGCTTGAGATTCTGAGAGAGCAAAGAACAACGACAGAACGACGAGACAGAAAGCCATGAGATTCCACGAGAGGCAGAGTCCACCAGCCAACAACCTTTGAAGATGAAGAAGAATGCCCCTGGGGGAGCTTCACGAAGCAAGAGGCCTGGAGAGGAAGCTGGAAGACATCGTCATGTTCACCATGTGCCCTTCACTTGAGAGAGAAACCCTGAACTTCATTGGCCTTCTTGAATCAAAATATCTTTCCCTAGATGCCTTAGATTGGACATTTCTATAGACTTGCTTTAATTGGGACATTTTCTCAGCCTTAGAACTGTAAACTAGCAACTTATTAAATTCCCCCTTTTTAAAAGCCATTGCATTTCTGGTATATTGCATTCCAGCAGCTAGCAAACTAGAATATCTGGCCTCACACCACCTACCTAAAGGGACATAAAGAGGCACAGTGCACCACTTTTCTTTTTCTTTGTTTTTTGGTTTTTTTCTTTCTTTTTCTTTTTCCTATTTTTGAGTCTGGCAGACTACGAAGTAATGAGCAGGTATGCTGCCCTAGATTACTGTCTTGAAACAGCAGCTTCTGGCTTCCCACCAGCACATTACAAGAGACTTGGAAAGGCAGTATACTTCATTATATATTCCTTGTTTTTCTGTGTGTGTGTGTGGGGGGGGTTGTTTTGTCTCTGTGTTAGTAACTATTTTCTTCTCCTTCCTTCCCTTTTTTTTTCTTCTTGTTCTTAGTCTAGTGGACTGAAGAGTAGAAGAACTAGATTTCCAGAAAGGCTATAACATAACACTCAGAATACTTGGTTCTAAACAAAAAATTTCAAAACATATAAGGGGAAAGGAAAACATGGCTCAGTCACAGGAAAAAAAGAATGTGACAAAAAATATTCCAGAGGAAGCAAGTCTCTGGAATCACTAATCAAAGCTATTAGAACAACTCTCATAAATAGTATCAATTAACTAAAAGAAAACACAGATAAAGAAAAAATAAAATCAAGAAAACAACATATGAACAAAATGAGGATTTCAATAATGACAGAAATTATAAAGACAAACCAAATGGAAATTATAGAACCCAAAGTACAAAAACTGAAAAGAAGAATTCAACAGATAGATTCAAGGACAGATTAGAGGATGGAGAAGAAAGATGTGCAAACTCAAAGACCAAACAATTGAAACTGTCCAGGTTGAACAGAAAGAAAAATGAATGAAAAAAAAGATGAACATAGCCTGAGCAACCTGTGGCAAACATCAAGCATACCAATATACACATGATAGGAATCCCACAAGAGCAGATAAAGGGGCAAATATATTTGAAGAAATAATGACAGAAAATTCCCCAAATCTGAAGATATGAACATATAAATCCAAGATATTCAACAAATACCAAGCAGATGAATCCACACAGATCTACATCAAGATACATAATGATCAAACTGTGCAGTATCAAGGACAAAGAATCCTAAAATCAGGAAGATGAAAGTGGTATGTCATATACAAATGGTCTTTAATGAGGTTAAGATCTGATTTCTCAATAGAAATCACAGTGGGAGGACATATTTGAAGTGTTGAAAACCTTTGTAATGTGTGCTTTACTTCCTATAAGGCTTAAAATTCAAATACATAAAAAAACAAGTGTTAATTTTTGTTACTGGACTCACAATGCATAAAGATGCCATTTGTGACAAGGACAGCATAAAAGAGAAGGATGAACTCAAACAGTGAACCCTAAATTAAACCATGGACAGTAGTTAATAATAGTACAATTATTAAAATGAGTTATCATCAATTGTAACAAATGTGCCACACCAATGCAGGGTGTTAACAGGGTGGTATATAGGAATCCTGTATTTTTCACATGATTGTTCTGTAAACCCACAACTTCTCTAATTTTAAAAAATGTAAAAAAAATAAAAGAGAGGGGGATGGAAGGATATAGGTACCATGTACATGGAGGCTACTGAAGTCAAGTTGGTATCAACACATCCTAAATTGGAATAGATCCAGTATGCTAAATGTAATCCTCATGGTAACTGTGCTGGTTTGAAAGGATGCATGTACCTTAGAAAAGCCATGTTTTAATCTTAATCTCATTTTGTATAGACAGCCCTATTCAGTACTGTACAGTGGAAACTTTAATTAGATTATCTCCATGGAGAAGTAACTCAAAAAAGTGGGGTATTAAACTTGATTAGGTGGAAACATGTCTCTACCCATTCCAGGTGGGTCTTGATTACTTTACTGGAATCCTTTAAAAGAGGAAGCTAGAACAGATTTTGGTACCAGAGAAGTGGGGTGCTGCTGTGGTTTGCAAATACCAAACATTTTGGAACAGCTTTTTAAATGGATAAGGGGAAGATTTTGGAGGAGTTGTGAGGAGCTTGACAGAGAAGGCTAGAATGCTTTGAAGAGACTGTTGGTAGAAATGTGGATACTAAAGATACTTCTGATAAGGCCATAGACAGAAAAGAGGCATGTATTATTGCAAACTGAAAGGAAGGCAATCCTTGTTTTAAAACGGCAGACAATCTGGCAAAATTGACTAGCGGCTTTGACTGGAAGGTAGATTTTAAAAGCCATGAACTTGGATATTTAGCAAAAGAGATTTCCAAATTAAATGTGGAAAGTGCAGCCTGGTTTCTCCTCGCAGCTTAGAGTGAAATGCAACAGGAAAGAGAGAAGCTGAGAACTGAACTCTTGGGTACAAAGAAGCCAAAAATTTATTTTCTGGAAAATTCTGGGCTTCCAGGAAAGGAAACCCCAAAGAACAGTGCCCCACATGAGAATTTCACCAAATGTGGAACCAGTCAGCCATTTCAGAAAAAGCAAGGATTGCAGATGGAGTTATCCAGGAAGGATCTGTGGAAACTCCTTATGTCTGATGGGCATGATCCAAGACGACTGCATAGAAAGACAACGAGTGTTGCAGGATCTGTATAAAGAGAATCACTGCCAGTCGGGACTGAGAGGGACAGAGAAGGGACACATTGGAGGAAAAATAACTTGAGAAACAGAACCGTGGAGGCTGAGGTCTGAAGTTAAGATACCTCGGGCCAGGACAGCAGACCCACCCAAGCACATGGAGAGAGTGAGTTTGCCCTGAAGGCAGAGGATGGGCCTTCCACCTCATTGCAGTGGAAGAGTCATACCACCTCAGGCCTTGGGGATTGGGGAGAGCCTGGCTGCCACCACATGGAGGGGTTGAGCATGTGCCCCAGAGATGGCTGAGAGCCCAGGTGTGGCCCCAATGCCTGGAGAGAGTGACAACTTAAATAGATTATCTCCACAGAGCTGTAGCTCCGCCCATTCCAGGTGGGTCTTGATTAGTTTACTGGAATCCTTTCAAAAAGGAAGCATATTGTAAAAAGCTTCAGAATGACGAGAGCCATGAGGTTGAGAGCCTGCACAGCCAGAGACCCTCAGAGATGCAGAAGGAAAAGACCCCAGGGGGAGATTCATGAACCAAGAAGCCAGGAGAGAAAGCTAGCAGATGCCACCATGTTTTCCATGTGCCTTTCCAATTGAGAGAGAAACTGTGAACCTCATCAGCCTCCTGAACCAAGGTATCTTTCCCTGGATTGGACATTTCTATAGCCTTGCTTTAGTTGGGACATTTTCATGCCCTTACAACTGTGGACTTGCAACTTAATAAATTCCTCCTTTTAAAAGCCGTTGTTTCTGTTGTATCACATTCTGGGAGCCAGCAAACAAGAACAAGGTGCTAAAATGCAAATGCATAAAAAGTAATGATAAATTTGTAACCTAGAGACGCACAGAAGCTTGAGAAGGGTGAATAGTTTGTTAATAAGGTTGGTGAACAGTTTGTTAATGAGGTTGAACTTAATTGTAAGGGAACAGACAGACGTGAAGGCAGTTCACTAGTGGGTCTATAAGTAATATTACCATATTGAAGGTGAGTATGATTGAAAGGGGTGGTATAGACCATGTGTCCCACCAATTAATACTACAAATATAAATAAATTATTACATAAACTATTGCAAAGTTATGAATCTTGTACAAAGAATGTATAATTTCAGGGTATAGGGGGAAAATGTTACTGCATGCTGTCCTAGTTTCCTAGCTGCCGGAATGCAATATACCAGAAATGGAATGACTTTTACCTAATAAATATTTGTTGCTTTAGTCTCACACATAAGGTGAAATTTTTAAATATTAATTACCATCTATTTTCAGTACCCTGCAATAATGACATTCCTTTGTTCATCCTCATGCATAGATGTTTGAAAACTTTGTACATTTAGTCACTATTATTATACACTCTAGGCATTCCTAGATTATACCATCTCAATCTTTATCATATCTATCTTTCTTTCTGATTTCATTTATGCCCCCAGCCCTCCTCTCTCTATCAATCTCACATGCAGCTTCATTCAGTGTTTTAACGTAATTGTATTACAGTTAGGTAGTATTGTGCTGTCCATTTCTGAGTTTTTATATTCACTCCTGTTGCATAATCTGTATCCCTTCAGCTCCAATTACCCAATATCTTACCCTATTGCTATCTCCTGGTGGTCTCTGTTACCAACAAAATATTCCAAGTCTATTCACTAATGTCAGTTCAGATCAGTGAAACCATACAGTATTTGTCCTTTTGTTTCTGGCTAATCTCACTCAGCATAATGTCCTCAAGGTCCATCCATGTTGTGACATACTTCATAACTTTATTCTGTCTTAAAGCTGCATAATATTCCATCGTATGTATATACCACAGTTTGTTTAGCCACTCGTCTGATGATGGACATTTTGGCTGTTTCCATCTCTTTGCAATTGTTAATAATGCTGCTATAAACACTGGTGTGCAAATGTCCATTTGTGTCTTTGCCCTTATGTCCTTTGAGAAGATACCTAGCAATGCTATTGCCAGGTCATATGGCAAGTCTATATTCAGCTTTTTGAGGAACTGCCAAAATGCCTTCCACAGCAGTTGCACCATTTGACATTCCCACCAACAGTGAATAAGTGTGCCTCTTCCTGCACATCCTCTCCAGGACTTGTCATTTTATGTTTTGTTGATAATGGCCATTCTGGTGGGTGTGAGATAGTATCTCATTGTGGTTTTGATTTCTAGTTCTCTAATGGCCAGGGAAGTTGAGCATCTCTTCATGTGCCTTTTGGCCATTTGTATTTCCTCTTCTGAGAAGTGTCTGTTCGAGTCTTTTTCCCATTTTGTAATTGGATTGGCTGTCTTTTTGTTGTTGAGCTGAACAATCTCTTTATAAATTCTGGATAATAGACCTTTATCTGATATGTCATTTCCAAATATTGTCTCCCATTGTGTAGGCTGTCCTTTTACTTTCTTGATGAAATTATTTGATGCACCAAAGTGTTTAATTTTGAGGAGTTCCCATTTATTTATTTATTTATTTCTTCAGTGTTCTTGCTTTGGGTGTAAGGTCTATAAAACCGCCTCCAAGTGTAAGATTTATAAGATATTTCCCTACATTTTCCTCTAATTGTTTTATGGTCTTAGACCTAATACTTAGATCTTTGATCCATTTTGAGTTAACTTTTGTATAGGGTGTGAGATATGGATCCTCTTTCATTCTTTTGCATATGGATATCCAGTTCTCTAGGCACGATTTATTGAAGAGACTGTTCTGTCCCAGGTGAGTGGGCTTGACTGCCTTATCAAAGATCAATTGTCCATAGATGAGAGGGTCTATATCTGAACACTCTAGTCGATTCCATTGGTCAATATATCTATCTTTATGCCAGTACCATACTGTTTTGACCACTGTAGCTTCATAATACGCCTTAAAGTCAGGTAGCGTGAGGCCTCCAACTTCATTTTTCTTTCTCAGGATATTTTTAACTATTTGGGGCACCCTGCCCCTCCAGAGAAATTTGGTTATTGGGTTTTCTATTTCTGAAAAGTAAGGTTCTGGGATTTTAATTGGCATTGCATTGAATCTGTAAATCAATTTAGTTAGAATTGACATCTTAACTATATTTAGTCTTCCAATCCATGAACACGGTATGCCCTTCCATCTATTTAGGTCTTCTGTGATTTAACAATTTCTTGTAGTTTTCTTTGTATAGGTCTTTTGTCTCTTTAGTTAAATTTATTCCTAAATATCTTATTCTTTTGGTTGCAATTGTAAATGGAATTTGTTTCTTGATTTCCCCCTCAGATTGTTCATTACTAGTGTATAGAAACACTACAGATTTTTGAGTGTTGATCTTGTAACCTGCCACTTTGCTGTACTCATTTATTAGCTCTAGTAGTTTTGCTGTGGATTTTTGACATATAGTATCATATCATCTGCAAACAGTGAGAGTTTTACTTCTTCCTTTCCAATTTTGATGCCTTGTATTTCTTTTTCTTGTCTAATTGCTCTGGCTAGAACTTCTAACACAATGTTGAATAACAATGGTGACAGTGGACATCCTTGTCTTGTTCCTGATCTTAGGGGAAGTTTTCAGTTTTTCCCCATTGAGGATGATATTACCTGTGGGATTTTCATATATTCCCTTTATCATTTTAAGGAAGTTCCCTTCTATTCCTATCCTTTGAGGTGTTTCAACAGGAAAGGATGTTGAATTTTGTCAAATGCCTTCTCTTCATCAATCGAGATGATCATGTGATTTTTCTTCTTTGATTTGTTGATATGGTGTATTCCATTAATTGATTTTATGTTGAACCATCCTTGCATACCTGGGATGAATCCTACTTGGTCATGATGTATAAGTTTTTTAATGCACTGCTGGATTTGATTTGCTAGAATTTTGTTGAGGATTATTGCATCTATATTCAGTAGAGAGATTTGTCTGTAGATTGCTTTTTTGCAATATCTTTGTCTGGTTTTGTTATGAGGGTGATGTTGGTTTCATAGAATGAATTAGGTAGCTTTCCCTCCTCTTCAATTTTTTTGAAGAGTTTGAGCAGGATTGGTTCTAATTCTTTCTGGAATGTTTGATAGAATTCACATGTAAAGCCATCTGGTTCTGGACTTTTCTTTTTGGGAAGCTTTTTAATGACTGAGTCAATTTCTTTACTTGTGATTGGTTTGTTGTAGTCATCTATTTCTTCTTGAGTCAGAGTTGGTTGTTCATGCTTTTCTAGGAAGTCATCCATTTCATCTACATTGTTGAATTTATTAGCATAAATTGTTCATAGTATCCTGTTATTACTTCCTTTACTTCTGTGGCGTCAGTTGTTATGTCTCCTCTTCCATTTCTGATCTTATTTATTTGCATCCTCTCTTTTCTTCTTTTTGTCACTCTTGCTAAGGGTCCGTCAATCTTATTGATTTTCTCATAGAACCAGGTTCTGGGTTTATTGATTTCTCAATTGTTTTCATGTTCTCAATTTCATTTATTTCTGCTCTAATCTTTGTTATTTCTTTCCTTTTGCTTGCTTTGGCGTTTGTTTGATGTTCTTTCTCTAGTTCTTCCAAGTGGACAGTTAATTCCTCGATTCTTGCCTTTTCTTCTTTTTTGATATAGGCATTTAGGGCAATAAATTTCTCTCTTAGCACTGCCTTTGCTGTGTCCCATAAGTTTTGATATGTTGTGTTTTCATTTTCATTTGCCTCAAGATATTTACTGATTTCTCTTGTAATTTCTTTCTTGACCCGCTGGTTGTTTAAGAGTGTGTTGTTGAGCCTCCACATATTTGTGAATTTTCTGGCACTCTGCCTATTATTAATTTCCAACTTTATTCCTTTATGATCTGAGAAAGTGTTCTGTATGATTTCAGTCTTTTTAAATGTATTGAGACTTGCTTTGTGACCCAGCATATGGTCTATCTTTGAGAATGATCCATGAGCACTTGAGAAAAAGGTGTATCCTGCTGTTGTGGGGTGTAATGTTCTATAAATGTCTGTTAAGTCTAGCTCATTTATTGTAATATTCAAATTCTCTGTTTCTTTATTGATCCTCTGTCTAGATGTTCTGTCCATTGATGAGAGTGGGGAACTGAAGTCTCCAACCATTATGGTAGAGGTGTCTATTTCTCTTTTCAGTGTTTGCCACATGTATTTTGGAGCATTCTGGTTCAGTGCATAAATATTTATGATTGTTATGTCTTCATGCTGAATTGTTCCTTTTATTAGTGCATAGTATCCTTGTCTCTTTTAACTGTTTTACATTTGAAGTCTAATTTGTTGGATATTAGTATAGCTACTCCTGCTCTTTTCTGGTTGTTATTTGCATGAAATACCTTTTCCCAACCTTTCACTTTCAACCTATGTTTATCTTTGGGTTTAAGATGTGTTTCCTGTAGACAGCATATAGATGGATCCTGTTTTTTAATCTATTTTGCCAGTCTATGTTTTTTGATTGGGGAGTTCAATACATTAACCTTTAGTGTTATTACTGTATGGGTAGTACTTTCTTCTACCATTTTGCCTTTTGAATTTTATATGTCATATCTAATTTTCCTTCTTTTTACCTTTACTCTTAATCTTCCTTTCTACACTCTTCTCCACACCTCTCTGTTTTGTGTTTTCGTATCTGGCTCTAGTGCTCCCTTTAGTAGTTCTTGCAGAGGTGGTCTCTTGGTCACAAATTCAGTGATTTTTTTCTCTGAAAATGTTTTAATTTCTCCCTCATTTTTGAAGGACAATTTTGCTGGGTATAGAATTCTTGGTTGGCAATTTTTCTTTTAGTAATTTAAATATATCATCCCACTGTCTTCTTGCCTCCATGGTTTCTGCTGAGAAATCTATGCATAGTCTTATTGGGTTTCCCTTGTATGTGATGGATTGCTTTTGTCTTGCTGCTTTCAAGATTCTCTCTTTCTCTTTGACCTCTGACATTCTGATTAGTAAGTATCTTGGAGTACGTCTATTTGGATCAGTTCTCTTTGGGGTACACTGCACTTCTTGGATCTGTAATTTTAAGTCTTTCATAAGAGTTGGAAAATTCTCAATGATAATTTCCTCCATTAGTTTTTCTGCTCCTTTTCCCTTCTCTTCTCCTTCTGGGTCACCCACAACATGTATATTTGTGCACTTCATATTGTCATTCAATTCCCTGAGTCCCTGCTCATATTTTTCCATTTTTTCCCTATAGTTTCTATTTCTTGTCGGATTTCAGATGTTCTGTCCTCCAGTTCACTAATCCTATCCTCTGCCTCTCGAAATCTACCATTGTAGGTTTCCATTGTTTTGTTCATCTCATCTATTGTGCCTTTCATTCCCATAAGTTCTGTGATTTGTTTTTTCAGACTTTCCATTTCTTCTTTTTGTTCATTCCTTGCCTTCTTCATATCCTCCCTCAATTCATTGATTTGGTTTTTGATGAGGTTTTCCATGTCTATTCATATATTCTGAATTAATTGTTTCAGCTGTTGTATCTCATTTGAACTGTTGGTTTGTTGCTTTGACTGGGCCATATCTTCAATTTTCCTGGTGTGATTTGTTATTTTTTGCTGGCGTCTAGACATTTAATTACCTTAATTAGTTTATTCTGGAGATCGCTTTCACTTCTCTTACCTAGGGTTTTCTTGCTGGATGAATTTGTTGTCTATCTGTTCTTTGACATTCAGTTCAGCTTTTTCTGGACCATTAGCTTAGGTTTTGTTTAACAGAGGAGAATTTTTCAGTTCTTGTTTTGCTGTTTCTTTCCCTGCTTGTATGGTGCCTTCCCCCCCCCCCACCCTTAGGAGGGTCTACGTAGGTATTAGAGACCCCAGCCGGGTTTTCCCGGACTAAACTGGCCTCCTATCGGGGGAAGGAGTCACCTGCATCGGTTTT
>PVIY010056806.1:0-13166 GCA_004026745.1 Myrmecophaga tridactyla
AGGCTAAAAATCAGGAAACGGCCTGTGCTTGCAAGAGCCCATTGGAAGCCATGGGAAGTCAGTGCTGCAAGAGGCCCCTCTTCACACACACTGGTGGGTGGGCGCCCAAAGGGTCTCAGCCATGAGCTCTGGCACACTCTTTGGCATCTTTTAACCAGAGCCGCTGCATGGGGCTTTCATGCCGTGCCCAGCAGTACCCCCTGAGGGCCAGGCCCCTTTAATGTTCCACCGAACTGTCACCACCTGGCACACTGGTCCCAGGATGCCACAGCTCACAGCATCCTGCACACACACACACACAAATGAATGAACTCACACACACACATACAAGCCTGACAGTCTTTGTTAACTGTTCAAAAGTTCCAGGCAGCCTCTTCCAATCACTGAGAGTTAATGAACAATACGAAACCTGTTTGCCATCCCTGCATTAGGTATTCTGAGCAAATTAGGACTTTGCAAATCTTGATTCAACCCTAAAGAGACTTGAACAGAAGCCGTCAGGTGGGGAAAAAAACTGACAGGGTAAATAGTAGTGTGTACATGGATAAGCTCACATTTGCCTGTGTGCATTTCTGTGTCTGAGAGTTTAGGGAAAAGGAAGCAGAGCTGATGGGATTTAGGAAAATGGTCTGGGAACTACTTCTTAGGATTAGTAGAAACTATTATTAATAAGCTTTTACTGAGACAATCAAAGCTGCAATATCAGAAATGTCATTGGGGTGTCAACTGGCAAAGCTGGGAAGGGACCCATGAGAGACACTAGCCACGGGACCTCCGGCTTCTCCAATCTAAGGAAAATTCCATCCAGTTTTAGTTTCCCAGCTGCCAAATCAAAAATCACATGGTGGGTCCACTTAAGCAACATGAGCTTATTGGACTCACAGTTTTGAGGCTAGGAAAAGTCCAAAATCAAGGCATCAGCAAGGTAAAGCTTTTTCTCCAAAGACTGGGGCGTTCTAGGTCTGGCTGCTGGTAATCCTTGGTTCTTGGCATTCCCATCACATGGCAGAGTCCTCGCATTTCTCTTCTGAGTTCCACTGACTTCCAGCTTCTTGCTTCCCTGTGATTTTTCCCCTGTGGCCTTCCAAGGCCCCCAGTGATAGGATTAATTCCTTTGGCCATACTTTAACTAAAAATAGCATCTGAAATAGTCCTGTTGACAATGGGTTCACACTTAGGGACAGATTAAGGTTAAGAACATGTTTTTTCCTGGGATGCGTAATTCAAACTCCCATAGCCTCCATTAGGTTGCATTTAGGATATAGTTCTTACTTTAAATTTTGCTCCAAATGACATTCTACTCTTTATAATTAGAGATTGGTCAAGTTAATATTTTTCTTGAAATAGGAGTTTTATTCAATAAAGGAATGTCATCGTGGGCAAACGCTCTACTTCATGCCTTTTGGTAGCATGAGGCTACACTGAAAATACTTTTCACCTTGAGACTGTGTGCCCAGGCCCAGGCCCAAATTCCTAGCACCACATAAACCTCTGCACATGGCTTGGCACTCCCAGGCCTGTAAATGACAGCAAGAGTCCCACTGCAACACAAATTGGGGGACAGGGGGCATTGCCATTTTCTTTAGGGGAGAACTGGTTGACAGCACTGCTTTGGGGAAGAGCCAGACACTGGGACTCAGGGAGATGTTAGATCCCAGCCCGCTTCTGAGAGGAATTGCAGAAAGGAGAGCAGGAACTAGAGATGGTGTTGGGTGGAACTTCTAGGCCAGTGCCATGATCTGAGTGTGAGACTGTACCTCCCCACCCACCCTCGGCAGAGTTTTGTTTTTTTATTAATTTATTTTATTTATTAAATGTACCAACATACAAACAGAAACATTCTTACCACATGATCATTCCATTCTACATATATAATCAGTAATTCACAATGTCATCACATAGTTGTATATTCTTCATCATGATCATTTCTTAGAACATTTGAATCAGTTCAGAAAAAGACATAAAAAGAAAACAGAAAAAAAATTCATACATACATACCCCTTACCCCTCCCTTTCATTGATCACTAGCATTTCAACCTACTAAATTTATTTTAACATTGGTTCCCCCTATTATTCATTGATTTTTAATCCATTTGTTTTACTCATCTGTCCATAAGGGAGATAAAAGAAGCATCAGACACAAGGTTTTCACAATCACACAGTCACATTGTAAAAACTATATCATTATATAATCATCTTCAAGAAACATGGCTACTGGAACACAGCTCTGCATTTCAGGCAGTTCCCTACAGCCTCTCTGTTACACCTTAACTAAAAAGGTGATATCTATTTAATGCATAAGAATAACCTCCAGGATAACCTCTCGACTCTGTTTGGAATCTCTCAGCCACTGACACTTTATTTTATCTCATTTCTCTCTTCCCCCTTTTGGTCAAGAAGGTTTTCTCAATCCCTTGGTGCTGAGTCTCAGCTCATTCTAGGATTTCTATCCCATGTTGCCGGAAAGGTCCACACCCCTGGGAGTCATGTCCCACGTAGAGAGGGGGAGGGCAGTGAGTTTGGCTTGTCGTGTTGACCGAGAGAGAGAGGCCACATCTGAGCAACCATAGAGGTTCTCTTGGGGGGTGACTCTTAGGCCTAATTTTAAGTAGACTTAGCCTATCCTTTGCAGAGTTAAGTTTCATATGAACAAACCCCTAGATTGGGGGCTCAGCCTATTGCTTTGGTTGTCCCCACTGCTTGTGAGAATATCAAGAATTCTCCACTTGGGAAAGTTGAATTTTCCCTGTCTCACCATTCCCCCAAGGGGACTTTGCAAATACTTTTTTATTCACTGTTCAGATTGCTCTAGGGTTTATCGGGGCATCACTCTGGACAAACCTACAAAATCTCATGCCCTACTCAAGGTCCTTGGAAGGGTTTTAACAGCATTTTGGTTTTCTGCTGGCTTGTTCTTTCACTAAGAGATGTGGCTGAATGGGGAGTGGTTGGAAGTACCTGAACATTAACAAGGGTTGGTTGTTGAGCCCCAAGCTAAGAAGTTGTTCAGTTTTGCAGCTTCTCTAAGCTTGTGGAAATTGTTGTAGTCCACAATTTTCCAAACAGCGCTCAACAAAAAGAGAAAAAGAGTTTCCGTGGCACATGTGGCAAGAACTGGGTCAAGCAGGCTTCTTGGTGGTGCAGGACTTGTCACAGCATTGTTACTCGTAACCAACCTGTGTGTGTATGGTGTGCAGGGGAAGGGACGTGGGCATTTTCCACTTTTTATTCACAAGGCATCTTACAGCTGTGCACCACTCGGCACCCACTTTGAAAAACAGCTCAGCATGTTTCAGGTGGAGAAAATGAAAGGAAAGGAGAGCATGCCCATGCCTCATGTGTCCTGAGAAGATACATAGGAAATATTTGCTGCCCAAGGCAATGGCAATTGACCGTACCATCCGGGACTGAATTATACCTAGAACTCAGAAATGCATAAAGGAAAATCTTTATTACACAGTCATACAACTGATTCTCCTTGACAGTGAACATGCTGGAAGCTACACTTTGAACTGAACGTTATCCTCTTCAACCTAATGCTTCCGAAGGCCACACTGCCTCATTTGAAACTATTTGAGAATTGCCCTCTGGTATGCACAACAAACTTATAAGCCACACAACAAAGCCGGCATTGTTGCTCCGTGAAATCATTTTTACTCTGTGAAAAATAATTGCAACGTTTTAGAGGCAAAGGGCTAACAAAAAGAGGTCTCACAAAATCAATAAGGAAAAAACAACATGTCAATAGGAAAATAGGCAAATTGATAGATAAGAATTTAACATGAGAAATACATATATGAAAAGAATACCACACTGGAAATTAAATATCCAAGAACAATAATGAGATACCATTATTCCATGATAAAAATGTAAGGGCTCTATAAAATCAAATGTTGGAGAGTGTATTTACTGGCATGTAAATCTTCACGTGAAGATTTACGCGTGTTTAATATAATCCTGCTTTGGATTTTAAAATGTAGAAATGAGGCCTGAAAAGGTTTGCACTCTCTACTTTTATGCCTTTCTGTATCATCCAAGTTTTGTTTAGTTTTAATTCTGCTTGGGATTTTTGTTTGGTTAGTATTTTTTGTTTTTATTTTATTTTTAAATTAACATAGAGTCTAACAGAATGTTTCGGTGTTCAGTTCTATGGGTTTTTATGTATGCATCAAATCAGGGTACCAGGCAGTTCCGTCACCCAAAAAAAAGGTTTTTCTAAGTGGTTTCTTTGTAGTCATTTCCTCCTCACCCCTGTCATGCAATGATCTGTTTTCTATTGCTATTGTTTTCCTTTTTCCAAAATGCCACCCGTGTTGTTGTATGTATAAAAAATTCCTTTATATTGCTGAGAAGTATTCCTCAATATGATTATGCCCCAGGTTATTTATCCTTTCCCCCATTGAAAGACATTTAGGTTGTTTCCAGTTTGGGGCAATTATGAATACAGCTGCTATAAATATTTGAGTATAGGTTTTTGTGGAAACTTAAGTTTTCCTTTCTCTGGGATAAAATGCCCAAAGGTGTAATTGCTAGGTCATATGGTAAAGACATGTTTTGGCTTTATAAGAAACTGCCAAATTAATTTCCAGAGTTGCTGCACCATTTTACATTCCCACCAGCAGTATGTGAGAGATCAAGTTTTTCCACATCCTTGTCAGCATATGGTATATTATCGCTATTTTTTATTTTTGCTCTTCTAATAGGTGTGTAGTGATATCACATTGTGGTTTTAATTTGCATTTCCCTAATGGCTAATGATGTTGAACATTTTCTCACAAGTTTATTTGCCATCTGTATCTCTTCTTTGTTGAAATATCTGTTTGTATCTCTTACCCATTTGCTAATTGGATTGTCTTTTCACCTCTGAAAAAAATCAGTTTGCTATATTTGTGTGGGTCTATTTCTTGACCCTCTGTTCCTTTGATTTCTGTGTCTATCCCTTAGCTAATGTCACATTGTCATGATTACTGTAGCTGTATAGTACATATTAAAATCAGATGGAGTCCTCCAATTTTTTTTTCAAAGTTGGTTTTGCTAGTCTAATTCCTGTGCCTCTTGATAGAAATTTTAGAATCATACGATTTATATCTACACAGTCCCACCAGGGATTCTGATTGAAATTGCATTAAACCTATAGGTCATTTTAGGGATAATTGTCGGCTTGACAATATTGAGCCTTCCAATCCAACGAACACATTAGTTCTCCTCATTAATGTAAGACTTCTTTGATTTGTTTAATCATATTCTGTAGTTTTCAGGGTAGAGTTCCTATATAAATCCTTTTAGATTTATACGTTAGTCTTCCCTTTTTGGAGCTATGGAAAAATCATATTTTTAAAATTCAATTTCCAATTGTTCATTGCCAATATAGAGAAATATGAAAGACTTTTGTGTGCTCACCTTGAATCCTGTGACCCTGCTAAATTTACGTCTATTCTAGCAGCTGTTTTTTTTGTAGATTTCTTGGGGTTTTATATGTAGGTAAGACACATCATCTGTGAATAGGGACAGTTTTATTTCTTGCTCTCCAATATGTATGACTTTTATTTCTTGTTCTTGTTTTATTGCACTGGGTGGGACTTTTAGTACAATGCTTATTAAGGCCAGGGAGAATGGACACGCCTGCCTTGTTTCCTGTCTCAAGGGGAAAACATTACATTTTTCACCATTAAATATACTGTTAACTATAGATGTTTTGAGGATGCACTTTTCCAGCTTATTGATGTTCCTGTATGCCTGGTTTGTTAAGCATTTTTATGATGATTGGATGTTAAATTTTGGCTTCTTCTGTATCAATTGAGAAGAAATTGTGGTTTTTCCTCTTTGGAGTGTTATATGGTGAATTACATTAATTGACTTTTAGAATGTTGAATCAATCACACATTCCCAAGGTAAACGGCTCGTGGTTGTGGTGTATTATTGTTTTACTGTATTGCTAGATTTGATTTTCTAATATTTTATTGAGGATTTTTGTGTTTATGTTGAGGGATATTAATCAATAGTGATCTTTTATTATATTGGTTTTTTTTTCTAGTTTGGGTTGCAGCCTAATGTTGAATTCAAAGTGAATAAGAATTCAATCCTCTCTGTTTTCTGAAGGAGCTTATGAAGAATTGGTGTTATTTCTTTTTAAATGTTTGTAGAATTCTCCAATGAAACCATTTGGACCTAAATTCTTTTGGAATGTTTTTTATTATTGATTTTTTTTTTAGTCAATAGAGGAATATTCCTGTTATACACTATTGATTGAGTTTGTTTTTGGCTTTCAAAGAATTGGTCCATTTCATCTAAGTTCTAGAAGTTATGTGCATAGTTGTTTGTAATATTCTCTTATTATTCTTTTATTGTCTGTGGATCTGTAGTGATATCTCCTATTTCATTCCTGATATTGGCAGTTTGTATCTTATCACCTTTTTTCTTGGTCTCTCTGTCTAGAGCTTTATCAATTTTACTGATATTTTCAAAGAACCAGCTTTTGGCTTCATTGAATATTCTCTATTGTTATTCTTTTTTTAATTCCACTCATGTCTTCTCTTATCTATATTATTTCCCTTTTTCTGCTTGCTTTGAATTTAATTTTCTACTCTTTCTCTAGCTTTTCAGGGTGGAAGCTTAGATTGTTGATTTGAGACCTTTCTTCTTTTCTAACATAGGCATTTAATGCTATGAAATTCCCCCTCAACACTGCTTTAGCTTCATCACACACATTCTGACATATTGTATTTTTGTTTTCATTCAGCTCAAAACATTTTCTAATTTCCCTTTAGACTTCTCTCTGAGACATATTATTAGAAGTATGTTGTTTAATTCCCAAATGTTCAGAGATTTTCCAGTAATCTGTCTGGTTTTTACTTCTACTTTAGTTCCATTAAGGTCAGAGAGCAATTTAGTATGATTTCAATGCCTCTAAATATTTTAAGGTTGGTTTTATAACCCAAGCTGTGGTTCGACTTCATGAATTCTGTGGGCAGTTGAAACAAATGTGAATTCTTCTGTTGATGGATGGAACATTCCTTAAACATCATGGCAATCTTGTTAGTTGATAGTTTTGTACCATTCTTCTATATCTTTGCTGGTTTTTCTGCCTACTAATTCTATTAGTTACTGACAGAGGATTATTGAAGTCCCCAGCTGTAATTGTGGATTTGTCCATTCTTCCTTTCAATTATATTAGTTTTTGCTCCATGTATTTTAAAGCCTATTGTAACATGTGTACATATTTAAGATTATTATGGCCCTTTTATCATTACTATTCCTGTATCCTTGATATTTTCCTTGTTCTGAGGTCTACTTTGTTTGATATTGATATAGCAACTTCACCTTCTTTTGATCTTTTTTTAACTTTTGTCATACCTATATTATTATGTTCAAATTCAGATCCGTGTAGACAACATATAGTTGGATCTTGCTGATTTATCCTTTCTGATAATCTCTATTTTTTAATTAGTGTGTTGAGATCATTTACATTTAATGTAATTATTGACATGTCTGGATTTAGGTCTTCTATTTTATTATTTGTTTTCTCCATGTTTCTAGGTTTCCCCTTCTTTATTCCCACCTTCATGATTATTTTGTACCTTCCAGAAATTCCCTAAAATTTATTTAAGTTTTTTACTCTGTTTGTATAGCTCCTTTTATGTAGCTCCTTTTTAGCTTATTATAATATACATACTTAATTTTTCAGTCTGAATAATCATTTATCCTTTCAAGTAGAATGAGGAAATCTTGCTTCTATATAATAACTTATGCTCCTAAATTTATGTTATATATTTTACATACAAATATTGAAAAACCCATCAGACAATGTTATAATGTTCTACATCCATATATTGTTAATCTGTTTTACATACATATATTGAAAATCCCATCAGACAATGTTATAATTATTACTTTCAAATATCATTATCATCTTAAAGCCCTTAGGAGAAAAATAACAGACTGTTATTTTTACCTAACTATTAACCATCTCTGTTGCTCTTCAAAGTTTCCCTCTGGTATCATTTCTCTGGCGCCTGAAGAAATTTCCTTTAGCATTTCTTTTACAGCAGTTCTGCTGGTAGTAATTCTTTTACTTTTACTTCATCTGAGTATGCTTTTATTATGTCTTCATTCTTGAGTGATATTTTTACTGTGATATAGAATTCTGAGTTAATAGTTCATTTCTTTCAGGACTTTAAAAATGTTCCACTCTCTTTTGTCCTGCACGGTTTCTGATGTGAAAGCCGGAATTTTGTATGTAATGCATCACTTTCCATTGGCTACTTTCAATATTTTTTTCCTTTTCTTCAATGATTTGATTCTGATTGTCTGGGCTTGGATTTTTTGTGTGTTTATCCTGTTTGGAGTTTGCTGAGCTTTTCCTTTCCAAATTGAGATTTGGGGGAGTTTTTCTGTGCTGAGTAACTTTGGATTGCGGCTTTTGCAGGGCGACTTGGAGCTGTCCTGCAGGCACACCGCCCATTGGCCAATCTGGGACCTGGATATTGCTCTCGATGGTTGAGTTCTCAAAGACTGTGGCATGATGTTTAGGATGAGATCCCTGCATACCCAGAACGGAGAGATGAGGCGGGAGTTCATCTACCACCTTGTAGAATTTCTCATGTGAGCTCCCTCTCCTTAACAAACCCTTTCCCAATC
The DNA here is from genome assembly GCA_004026745.1 of Myrmecophaga tridactyla. NCBI lineage: Eukaryota > Metazoa > Chordata > Mammalia > Pilosa > Myrmecophagidae > Myrmecophaga > Myrmecophaga tridactyla. Next base: position 8,638 of record PVIY010056806.1, read on the forward strand.
GTCCAGTCCAAAATCTGGGACTTTAGTTTCCTGACTCTGCCATGCATTCACACACACATAACTGTATCTGCATCCAGGGTCCATCTGTGGAGAACAGAGAGAGAGAAAAGGCAATGGATATTTTACCTCATGCTCTTGGGATCATCGCTTTTCCAGCGAGAGAGAATAGTTACCCTCCCTCAAAGCCTAAAGTTATTGCCTGGCCAACACTATCCCTTCTACTACCAACAGAATTGCCCGGGGACTACACCAGGAGAGAACAGAAAAAAGGGAAAACAAAGTATAACAAATGTAGGTGATTTTGCCCCTCTCTGGCCCTCAGAGGTCCCCTTCCTCACTCCCCAGGCCAGCAGAATTGCCCAGGGACTACATCAGGAGAGAACAGAAAAAGGGGAAAACAAAGCATAACAAATACAGGTGATTTTGCCCCTCTCTGACCCTCAGAGGTCCCCTTCCTCACTTCCCAGGCCAGAACAAGAAAGCTTCCCTTGGTGCATTTTCTCTGCACCCATTGGGCACTGCCAGGTTTGGGGTTGCCTTTGAGTCTAATCTAGGTGAGATCAGAGGTGAGTAGAGAGAGGAAAGGTGGGGAGTGGTGGAATGGTAAACTCACTGCTGATTTGGTGGCACTTCAAATTCTGGTCTTCTTCCTCCATTTGCCTTCTACCATTTACTTTGCAGAGTGCTCAAATGGTTGTTCCATGCATTCTGTCCAGGGTTTATATTTGTATTAAGTAGGAGAAACTGAGTGGAGTGGGCTTGTTTCATCTTACCTAGATCTGGAACCCGTCTGCTTTATGTTTTAACGAGAATGACTTGTATCTTCAGAAAAGAGCTCTAAAACTAATTGGGGTGTTTTGTTGTTGTTCAACCCTGTCACGCAACATTGCAGCCTTTCCCGGCAGCATCCAGCCGAGACTATAACCTTCTATGCCTTTGCAGGGACGCAGCTGACGGTAGAGGTCCACCCTCGAGATGCCATGCCCCAGCTGCTCAAGAAGTTCTCCTTGGCTAAATGTATGTCATACGGGCCCACTGGTGTGCAGAGGGCTGGCAGGGAGGTTGGAGGGCAGCTGGGTGGGTGAGCGTCCAGCCTGGGTGTCTTCTGGGGTAAGGAGGGACCCATGCAGGAGGTCCAGATGCCTGACAGCTTTGCTCTGGGGGACTCTTCACACCCAGCCACCAGTGTTCCTGAGCCTCCGGAATGAGGCATGGGTAGCACATCAGGTAAAGATACATTAGCTGAAGATACATTTCATCACAAGAGTCGTTGCTCTTGTTTTTCGATGTCATTTCATTGACTTCCTGAAAAGAGGCATGTGCAGTGATAATCACTTGACATTTGCTGACTTCCTAACCCTTTAACATCTGCTAGTATTATCCCCGCTTTTTAGATGAGCAAAGTGAGACTCAGAGAGGTGAAATAACCGTCCAAGTCACCCAGCTAAGAAGTGGGCCCACCCAGGCCTGCCCCTGATGCCCATGTACTTGGCCTCTACACTTGGCTGCCTTCGGTGCCCTGTGCACAGCCCACGGCCCAGGATACAATGTCTCCTCCACTCCCTGCCCTTCCACTCCTTGTGTCTGTCTTATGGCTTCCGAGGAAATGCAAACCAAGGTACGGAGGCTGCAGAATGGCTTGTCTTCTCCATGTCTGTCCGTTGGCCAAGGCAGCTCCTCCCAGGCTGCCGGTCCCACAGCCCTCAGCAGTCGGGTCTCAGGAGGGCAGTCTAGCATCGAGAGGGCAGACTCTGAAGTTTGGCTGTCTGGGTTCACCGCTCAGCTGTGAGACCTTGCATGGGTGGCTTAACCTCTCCTTTGGACTCAGTTTCCTCATCTTTAAAAGAAGGCAAAGAAATGCACCTCCCTCAGAAAGTTGTGAGGTTAGATGAGGTGGCAGATGCAGCGTGCAGGCCAGGTGTGGTAAGTGCTCAAGAAATGCCAGCTACTCTTCACAATCCTGTCACTCTCTCAGCGAACACAGGGGCTGCCGTATGAGAAACAAAAGAACCACTGTTTCTCCGGTGGCCCATGTACATTTGCAACCTTCTTTTGTCACCTCTGCAGCATAAGTGGCCTTAGAGGGCATAAAACCACCTGCCATGAACCTGTTCTAAATCCTCCTAGTCCCATCAGGGACTCATATCTTCCCATCCCAAACCAAGTCTGTCCCATAGGGCAAAAAAAAAGGTGCCCTATTTTGAAAGCCTTCCAGAAAAATATATCCTGTGGCTGTCTTTTGAAGACCAATAAGGTTCCTGAGGTTTTTATATTGGATTTGAAATCTTCACCCAGTAAGAAACATTCCTTTCCTTTTGCCCATGGCGTGTAATGCAGTCTTCTAGTTCTCTTGGCTCCCTTTCTGCCTTAACGGTCTTGAATTTACAGGAGTTGGTTGGCCTTTAACTTTCCCTAGGAATAATTTAATAATTACTTGACTTTTCTGCTTTTTGAGCTCCATACCCACTGCCTTCCTCTGACTCCCCAGCCCCCAATTTTCATTTTTACCCATGGTCAGTTCTTCCTGGACTCATCTGGCAGTGAGCTTGTTAGCGCTCTCCACATTTCCAGCCGTGCTCCAAAATGGCAGAGAATCCAGAGGAGGGCAGGAGCCCCCGGGCCAATGAATGGTCCAAGGAGTTGAGGTCAGAACCCATTCTAACTCTCCCCTCAGACGGCAGCTCTTTCTTGTCATGCCCTCTCTGGTTTCCTCCCTCTGTTCCTTCTCCCCCCTGCCCCCACCAGGAAGTTCACAGGAGCTCAGTGCTGTGTGGGGAAGGGAGCACAGAGGCCTTGAGGAGAGAGAAGAGGAGGGGAGAAGAAGCAAGGACCACCCCACAGAGAATCATCGGTGCTTGCTTTTCTTTCTTCTGAAGCATCTCCACTTCTGACCTTTGGGATCTTGCAGGTTTACAAGGCGATAAAAATGGGAACACCAGACCCCGGCAGCCTGGAGTGAAAGATGCACATGGTAAGTGGCAGATCCTTCTCAGCGCTGTCCTCAAGGATGGAAAATTGGTTTAACCTTGTGGCCCAGCGCCCATCCCTCCTTACTGGCCTTACCGGCACGGTGCTGGGGGACTGGGGCAGCCTCAGGACTCAGACTGAGGAGTATCGGGATTGATTAGCAATGTCTGCTGTGAATGCGGGTGAGGAAGGGAAAGGCTCCCACCCCAGATGTCATCTCACAGCTCCTGCGTAAGCTCCACCAATAACAAGACAGCCCATTATGGGAAACATTAAAAACAGAATTCAGGGTTACATTAACTTTAAGCTGAGGGCCAAATGTCTATAGCATGTGAGCGAAGTGAATAAGCAGGGGAGGTCAGAAGAAGAAGCATGGATAGGGTAATAGATATCTTGGGTTCAAATCCTGACTTGCCCCTCACTTGCCTTCCCTGGGCCTCAGTTTCCACCTCAGTAGAACAGGTGGTCTTTGAGGCTTAGTGTAGCTCAGCAGTGCTTCTCCTTGTTTTGCTTTAAAATTAGAACAATTTGGTTAATGCCACGGGTGTTTTAAATGTATTTATGCAAAATCAAATTTGGATCGTATATAATCTGCTCAGAGGGAAGGTTTAATGAGGCATAAATCATTATGGGTATTTTTAATGTTCAGATATTGTAAAATGGAGCCACAAATGAGTAAAACTGGTAATAGGGTTTTCAACCCCATTTTTAAATGCCATCCTTCCAAATGGGAGGGGAACTCATTTGCAAAGCGACACTGAATAGTACCCGGTTAAATGTATCTGTCTACCCCATATCAACTTAGGCCATCCTGGTGATGGTTCTTGATAGAGAATTGTGGGTGTCAGACCCTGTGCAGGGAGAGGGCGTGGAGAAGTGGGGGCGCTGAGCAGGGGCATGCTGGGGCATCTACCGTCCCCTTCCATGGAGTCGCCTGACGGGTGGCTGCCCTCGGGGACCACACTGGGCAGGATTGGGCCACCAAGGAGTGAGCAGCACCAGAGGAGTGGGTGGGAGTCAGAACCCAGCTAGGTTTCAAGGGAGCTTCGCTATAAGATTGTGCAGCGCAGGAGGAAATGTCTTGGTCCTGGTAGAAGGAGCAAAGAAACAAAGAAAATGACAGGGAGCTAAGCCTGGCCACAGCCTTCCTGCTAGGGGTGCATAGCCTGTCCGCCCACCTCACACACCCCCTGCCCACCCTGGGGCTGCGGTATGTCCGCAGGGAGTGTGTGAGCAGCATGAGGTGGCCTTGGGGGAACAGGCCACGCCCAGTTTGGGATTGAGAAAGAAGACCTGGTTCCTACCAAGACAGGAGTTGGAGCAGTGGGGAATTGCAGAAAGGTCCATGTGGCCCACTCCTGATGCTGAACTTGACTCGAGCCTGGTTCCTTTGTGGCCAAGCATTGGCCGTCTCCTGAACAAGCTGACATTGTCCTTTTGACCAATACTAGCCCAGAATAGGGTCACGAAGCAGCTCAGGCCAAAGCTGGAGGTGACACACCCCTCCCCACCCTCACATCACATCTCTCTGGGGCTAAGGCCCCAAGGCAGTGGACTCTCAC
>PVIY010056807.1:0-13160 GCA_004026745.1 Myrmecophaga tridactyla
CACTATCGTGGTTCCGGGAGCTATTCTGTATTGTTTCTGGTTATCTAGTAGTTGTTCTGGAGGACGAACTAAAACGCGCACCTTGCTAAGCCGCCATCTTGGCCCCCCCCTGTATCCTGCCACTTTGCTCAATTTGTTTATTAGCTCAAGTCATTTTACAGTACTTTCTCAGGGATTTTCTAAGTATAGGATCATGTCATCTGTAAATAATGAAAGTTTTACTTCTTCCCTTCCTATTTGGATGCCTTTTATTTCTTTCTCCTGTCTAACTGCTCCAGCTAGTACTTCCAATACATTATTGAATAATAGTGGTGACAATGGGCATCCTTGTCTTTTCCCCAATCTCAAGGGTAATGCTTTCAATTTCTCACCATTAAATATGTTTTTTTCCATATGCCATTTATGATATTGAGAAAATTTACTTTGATGCCTAATTTTTGAAGTGTTTTTATCAGGAAAGTATGCTGGATTTTGTCAAATGCTGTTTCAGCATCTATCAATATGATTATGTGATTTTCCCCTTTCAATTTGTTAATATGCTGTATTACGTTGATTGATTTTCTTTTGCTGAACCAGCCTTGCATTCCTGGTATAAATCCCACTTGATCATAATGTATAATTCTTTTAATGTGGCATTGGATACAATTTGCTAGTATTTTGTTAAGAATTTTACATCCATGCTCATTAGTTTTCTTTTCTTGCACTGTCTTTATTGAATGTTGGTATTAGAGTGATGCTAGCTTCATAAAATGAGTTAGACAGCATTCCTTTTTCTTCAGTTTTTTGGAAGAGTCTGAGTAGGATTGGTGTCAGTTCTTTTTGAAAACTTTGATAAAATTCTTCTGTGAAGCCACCAGGTCCTGGGCTTTTTTCTTGTGGGAGGATTTTTGATGACTGATTGGATCTCTTTACTTGCAATTGGTTTGTTGAGATCTATTTCTTCTTGAGTTAGTATAGGTAATTCATGTGTTTCTAGGAATTTGTCCATTTCAACTAAGTTATTTACCCTGTTGGCATATAGTTGTTCATAATATTCTTTTATGATTTTTAAAATTTCTTAATGATCTGCGTTAACACCCCTCTCCCATTTCTGATTTTATTTATTTGTGGCCTTTCTTCTTTTTTAGTCTAGCTAGGGGACCATCAGTTTTATTAATTTTCTCAAAGAACCAACTTTTAAATTTGTTGATTCTATTGTTTTATTGTTCTCCAGTTTGTTTATTTCTGCTTTAATCTTTATTATTTTACTTTTTAAATTCGCTTTGGGGTTAGTTTGCTGTTCTTTCTCTAAATTCTCCAGGTGAGCAGTTAAATCCTCAAGTTTTACTCATCCCTGCTTTTTAATATAGGCATTTAGGGCATTAAATTTCCTTCTCAGCACTGGCTTTGCTGTATTCCATAAGTTTTGATATGTTGTATTCTCATTATCATTTGTCTCTAGATACTTACTGATTTCTCTAGCAATTTCTTTCTTGACCCACTGATTTTATTTAAGAGTGTGTTATTTAATCTCCATATATTTGTGAAAGCTCTGGTTCTTTGGTGATTATTAATTCCCAACTTTATTTCGTTGTGATCAGAGAAAGCACTTTGAATAATTTCAGTCTTGTTAAATTCACAGAGACTCAGTTTATGTCCCAGTATACGATTTATCCTGGAGAACGTTCCATGTGCACTAGAGAAGAATGTGTATTTTGTTTTGGGATGTAATGATCTATATACGTCTATTAGGTCTAATTCATTTATCTTATTGTTTAGGTTCTCTATTTTCTTGTTGACCCTTTGTGTGGTTGTTTTTATCTATAGTGAAGAGTAGTGTATTGAAGTCTCCCACTATTACTCTTGATACATCGTCTGTAGTGCCCTTCAGTTTTTCCAGTATGTGCCTCATATACTTTGGAGCTCCTTGATTGGGAGCATACACATTTATGACTGTTATTTCTTCCTGGTGAATTGTTCCTTTTATTAAGATGTAGTGTCCCTCTTTGTCTCTTATGACATCTTTACATTTAAAGTCTATTTTGTCTGATATTAGTACAGCTACTCATACTTTCTTTTGTTTACAGCTTGCATAGAAGATCTTTTTACATCCTTTCACTTTCAATCTAACTGTGTCCTTGAGTCTAAGATGCATTTCTTGTAAACAGAATATAGATGGATTGTTTTCTGACCCATTCTGTCAGTATGAATCTTTTAATTGGTGAGTTTAGTACACTGATATTTGAAGTAATTACTGGAAAAGCAGTTCTTGATTCTACCATCTTGTCCTTTAGTTTTGATTTGTCAGAGCTATATATTATTTTCCTTCTCTCTCTGTTTTGTTTTAAATTACCTTTATTCATATTCTTCAATTCTGTGCCCTCCTCCAGACCTTCCTCTCCTGTATCTTTTTTTATCAGCTGACAGAGCTCCCTTTAGTATTTCTTGTAGGGCTGGTCTCTTTTTGATTAGTTCTCTCAATCTTTCTTTATCTTTGAAGATTTTAATCTCTCCCTCCATTCTAAAGGATAACTTGGCTGGATAAAGAATTATTGGTTGAAAGCCTTTCTCATTCAGGATATTAAAAACATCATACCACTGCCTTCTTGCTTCCTTGGTGCTTGCTGAGTGGTCTGAAGTCAATCTTATGTGTTTTCCCTTGTATGTAGTAGATTGCTTTTCTCGTGCTGCTTTCAGGATTTTCTGTTTTTCATCAACACCTGACAGTCTGATTAATACATGTCTTGGAGTGGGCTTGTTCCGATTTTTTCCTATTTGGAGTTCGCTGGGCCTCTTTGATGTGTATATCTGTGTCTTTTATAAGGGTTGGGAAGTTTTCTCTCATTATATCTTCAACTAACTTTCTCAAACTTTTACTCTTCTCTTCTTCTTCTGGGATACCAATAATTCTTATATTTTTGTGTCTCTTTTTCTCCACCATTTCCCTAAGATCCAGTTGCATTTTCCCCATCTTTCTTGCCATTTATTCTTTTGGGAGCTCTAATTCTACTGTTCTATCTTCTAGCTCATTTACTCTTCCTTCTGCTTCTTCGAATTTGCTATCATGTGTCTCCGGTATAGTTTTTAATTTGGTCTACCGTATCTTTCATATCTGTGAAATCCGCCATTTTTCTATTTAATCTCCCAAATTCTTCATGCTCTTCTAGTGTCTTCCTGATATCCTTTATTTTTTTATAAATATCCTTGAGTAGTTGTCCCCTCTGGAATTTTGATTTGGTTGTTTGTCTGAGCCATTTCTGCTGGGATCTTCATGTGTTTTGTGATTTTCTGCTGTGTTCAGGGCAATTTGATTATCTTGATATGGTTATTGTGCAAGTTGGTTTCCTTCACTCTTCTAAAGTTTTGTATTTACTTAATTTTTGCTGTTTCTTCTGCACTTTAACTGTTGGTTACACTCTGCCAAATCAAGGTCCAGATATTATGTAGGGAATACAATTCAACTTAAGGGTCCATTACAAGGTAGGACAGAGTGCACAGGTACTCCCGTGGCAGAATGGGAGACCCAAGGTGGACTCCTAGCACCCTGAACCTGCAGTCCTGGACATTTTCTCCCCATCTTCTATCTTATTTCATGGAGCAGGAGTGAACTCACTCCACTCCAGTCTGCCATCTTCCTGGAAGCCTCATATCATCTCTGAATGCTCCTCTTTTTCAAAATAATTTCTCACTGCTCTAGAATATGAAATTCCTGCTTTGGTGAGGCTTTCCTCCTCATTCTTTGGAAAAGGGCATATTCTTCCTACCACTGTCAACATGTCTTGCTCCCCATCCCTGCAATGCCCTCCCTCTTATTTATGGCTTCTCTACATCAACAATTATTTAAAATCCAATTCAAGTCTTATCTGTTCCCTAAGCCTTCAAGACAGAGATTTCTCCTTTCTCTAAACTTTCATAGATTTGAACTCATTTCTAGTTTAGTACTTAATTTTTAATGGATTATTTTATGTATGATTGTTCTTCAGACTAGACTTAAAAACTTTTTAAGGGACTACCCTTGTTTGGCTTGCTTGTTAGGCCCAGGTGCTTGGAATAGTGGCATGCTTGATTAATAAAGAGGCACTTAATACTTGTTTACCTGAACAGACTGTAAATTCTTAGAGGGCAAATACTTCACTTACACATCTTCATACTCCCTATAGTTTCTAATTTCTATATAACATTTGAAGAAACTCAGGAAACCACAGTTTCTAGTTTCTATATTGCATTTAAAGAAACTCAGGAAATGAGTATACCATTTAACTAAATTCAGTGAGTGTTAGGCTACAGCATGACCTAATAATACTATTTTATACTAAATTTCAAAATTTAGTTACTCATTATCCAAGCATATAAAATAAATTTTGGTTATTGAGCACTCAGAAATTAAATTTTCTGCTTTTGCTAAAAAAGTATAAAGTATTTAAAATGTCCTTTGGGAAAATACATGACCTCTTGATTCTAAAAGATTATTCTGTATATTCAATGAGTACATGATGTCACATCCATACCTTTGTTAGTCCCTCATATTTTCCATAATCTGTACTCTTCAGCCATTCCATCAGTTTGGCATATCGGAGCAAATCTCTATGAAATGGATGATGATTGGGTAAAGTCAGTTCAACAGAGTGTTGAGCAAGAGTTGAACTCTGATCGTGACCCTAGAGTGAGTAAACAAGTAAATAAATATAAGAGCATAAAGAAACACTGCTACAACCGAAAATTCTGAACAATGACCAAATGCAGCCAAGCAAAACCAAGAGAACATAGAAGAATAAAAATCAAGTACTTACTTCTCTTCTTTGATCCTGTATCAAATTAAAATCATCACATAAAATAAACATAAGCAGGCAAGAACAGCCCTCTGATAAATCAACTATTCATTCCATCTTCTAAATGAGAATGAATGTTTTAATCAAGCTTGTCTTTTCCATATCATATCATTTTACAATTTACTAAGCAAATAAACTGCATAACATAGTGTATTAAGAAACTAACCAAATAGGAAAGTCATTCAAAACAGAATTTCTACCTTTATGGAATTTCCATTATAATCTAGAGTTTATAGCATTTAAAACAGATAAAAATGTATAATATATAGGATTTTAGAGCTAAGAAGGACCATAGATGACTACACTCTGGACTTTCAAGAAAAATCCCTAATAATGTAACTTTTCCATTAGACTGATTTGTTAATAACTCCATGTGATTTTGTCTTTTTATTTCAAGAAGACTTTCATATAAGTAAATTAATAAGCTAACAAGCAGTCTTAGACATATGATGTATCCTAACTTTTGCCTTGGAAAAGACAGATCTGGTAGATCTAAAAGAAGAAACTGAGGCTCAATGGGTTAAGTAATTGGCTCCAGTCACACAGGAAGAAAGCTACAATTGGAAGCTTGCTCATCTGAATCTCACTTCCATTTTAAAAACATGCCAAACAAAATCATTTTAACCAGATTCAATAACTGCAATTGCCTATTAGTTATTGATATTTAAAAATTCTTCCCAGCCCTCTTTTTTCATGTTTATCCTTCCTTTATTTTTAAAGCATTTTTTAATTGTGAAATATATAGAGATAAAAAATAAAGAAAAAGCAATAAACTTTAAAGTATACTTCAACAAGTAGTTACAGAACAAATTTCAGAGTTTGTTATGGGTTACCATTCCACTATTTCAGATATTTCCTTCTAGCTGCTCCAAAACACCAGAGGCTAACAGAAATATCAACATGGTGATTGAGCAGTCATACTGTTTGCTAAATTCCAATTCTCTTTTATAACTCCTCCTCCTTTGATCCTTCTCTCATTCTATATGGATCTTTAGGCAATGCACTTTCTGACTTTTTCATGTTGAGAGGGCATCAACACTAAAGGACGGGGGATGTAATAGTTAATCTTGGAGAGGCTGGTCCCTCTAGGTTTCAGGAGCTATCTGGTCTAGGAACCCTCTGGAAGTTATAAGTTCCAGGAAAGCAAACTTAGTGCATGGAATTTTTAGAGAGTCTCAGTTCGAGCCCTAGGTGTTATTAAGAGTTAACAGAAGTGATGTTGGTTGGGGTATAGCAAACCATGGCAATTAACACTAACGGAAGGTTGCATAAGAGTAGTCTCCAGAATCGCCTCTTGACTCTATTTAATCTCTCTTAGCCACTAATGCCTTATTACATCTGTGGTCAGGAAAGCGTTGTCAATCCCAAAGTACCAGGGCCAGATTAATCCCTGGGAGTCATGTCCCATGTTGTCAGGGAGATTTTCATCTCTAAATGTCATGTTCCACGTAGGGGGGCAATGTTTTCCCTTGCAGAGTTGGCCCAGCCCTCTTTTTAAGACAAACTACTTCTTCTCTGCTACTTGGTCAGTGTATTAGAAGTTCAAGTCAGTGTCTAAGAGATGGGAGTTGAAATAAATGAGTAATTTCCCTTAAAAACTTAAAAATTCTTTTCCAAGAATAAGGAAAGGGCAAAAACAAGCCAGATTTATTTGAAGTCATTCTGAATCAATCTTATTTGGCTGGATAATCAGAAATAACTTGTTAGTATTTTGTGAAAACTGAGTTAAATGACACAATTTGGGGGTTGGTTACTCATTTCCTGATAAAGTTACCTAAAGGTAACTGTAAATTGACATTATATTAGTCAATAAAGAGTAACTTTTAAACATCCCAAATTCAAAGAATTTCAATTATTTTAATTTGAAAGAGTTTTCTTTCATCTACCTAATTGTATTCTTCACTCTATACACAAAATAAGAACTTGGTGGTTATGGAGTTTAAAGGAAATTCTTATAAATACAGAATATCTAGAAAGAAGAATTCCCGGACTAAGGAAATAAGAGTTCTCTAGTAATTAAGTATGTTTACAGTAAGAAGGATGAGGTGCAAAATATACCCAGTACTAAAACCTCCATCACTATCTGAGTCCCTTCTTTATTAAAGTATTCAAATTAGTCTCCTGGGGAGTTTTCTTCCACCATACTTCTAAAATTCACTTGGCTGAAACCTGTTCCAGTTAACTTGGGAAACTGCATCAGAGACGGCAGAAAAGTACTCACAAAACTGGACCAATTCAATGTAACAAGAAACAGAACATGGGGGAAAATCTGAACTGAACTGACATGAGGCTATTTATAGGTTCGGAGTAACTACTCATATATTTTTTTTTGCTGCAGAAACATTCATGTGTTTATAGGGTTCAGCCCCAGACACTGCTAGAAGTGGTATAAAATATACAGTATATTTTACAGTATTACTTTTATAAAATCTGAAAAATTCTAAAACCACAGCTGACTCCAAGAGTTTTAGATAAAGAAGTGTGGCCCTGCTCTCTCTACTGTTAACTGAATATAAAACAAGCATGTCTTCTAACAGAATAATTGAGGACTAAGAGCTACATCTTTAAAGAAATGGAACAATTCTGTGTATTTGGAATGCTTGGGAATTCAGTATCTTTTCCCTGAAGTAAAATAACTTTTCCATGAAGTAAAGGCTAACAATAAATTGAACAAAATTAATATTAAATAAAACACACAGGTATTATGACTGGACTACTCTTTAAACTCTAATCATAGTTGCAAAAGGGCGATACTTAGCATTACAGAAATGCTTAATTGCCATATCAGAAAGATGGTCAGGTTTCCATAGAATTGTGGGTATTAGATACAAAGCATGCACAGATACTATAGTTAAAGGTCTACTAATGTGTCCAAACTGTGTCTTAGTTATACTGAATAAAGGGAAGGAACATTTGACAGACTTTTTGTGGCTCATCCAAATATTCTGTCTTCTTCAATAACAATATGAGGTGCCTTTCATTACCCCAAAACAACCTTCCTCATTAATTTTCCTTAATGAGTCAATAATTAAAATAACTTTATGTTCTTCTACAACTGTTTACTCTGGTTATTACATATTAAGTTATGAATTTACTTTCGTGCCAGGAAAGCTCTTCAATCATTAAAAACCTCCTGAAAATGGAAGAATAACTTCAATTATTAACATTTACAGAGTACTTTACAGTTTACAAAGCTCTTTCATAACATTACTATTTAAAGCTTTCTTTTGCAAACAGCATTCGAACACCACCATCATCTGTAAAATTCACCTCTAATATTAAAAACATCATTACCATCAAACCATTACTATTAATATCGATTACATGGTATTAGTGTTAACAAAAAGGATTTGACTTTAAAGAAAATGTCTCCAAAATAACTACAGGAAATAGACCGAAGAAACATTTGTTTAATCCAATCAACAATACAGACAACTGTACCATATCTACTCTAATGCGCAAAGAATTTTATTTATATATTTAAAAAACTAAAACATTGTTTAATAAAATAATTTATTAAATGCCTACTATATTGCTAGCTACTTTACAAACATAAAATCTGCTCTTCCCGATAATCTTGGCATGACATTTTTGTCCTCACATTAAAAATGGGAAAAATCTATTTTTAACAGAAATTGTTTTGTAATTTTTTAAGTGTTTATTTTGAAATACTTTGAAACTTACGGACACTTTAAAAAATAATACAAACTCCATATAGAGAACTCTAACATACCCTTACCTTCCCAGATACCTAGATACAACATTTTAAACATCTTGCCACATTTGCCATCATTCTATCCATCCATGTGTCCAACTATCTATTCATTTTCTGAACACTTGAGTGTAGGCTGAATACATCATGGTGCTTGAACACTTAACACTACCTAAGAACAAGGATACTCACTTACATAACCACCTTAAGAGCAGTTACCTTAATGCAGTTATCCAGTTCATGAAATTTAATGTTGCTATAAAAGCTTACAATTTATATTCCAATTTTCCAAATGTCCCTCTGAGTATTTTCTCCTTCCTTGCTAGATTCCATCCAAAAATATGTATTGCGTTAAATTGTTATTGTCTCTTTAGCTGATCTTTCTTTTTTTTATATTGAGGGAACATGCGTGCACCATAAATCTTCCACCCACTCCCAAGCATACCAATGGGATTAATCACACTCACAATGTTGCGGAACCCTCACCATCCTTTATTACTGAAACTTTACCATCTTCCCAAACAGAAACCCTACACTCATTTTGCATTATTTCCCAATTTTCCCTGCCGCCCTCTCCTCCTGCCCCTGACAATCTGTACTCTAATTTCTGTCTCTTGTGAGTTTACATAGTTTCTGATCTTTTCTTTGTAGTTACCATGGAGCTTAAATTAACACCCTAAATTGATTACACTCCCATTTGCTTTGATATCAACTTAATTTCAATAGTAAATGTAAATTATTTACAGGGAAAAAATCTAAATTATGTTCCTAAAGCCCTCTGTCCCCCCACCTTTATAGAGTTCTTGCCACATATTAAATGTGTATACATTATGAGTCCAAATCCACTGATTTAGCATGACATTTTATATTCATCTTTTAGATTCTGGAGGAAGTAAAAGGTGATGTTAAAAAACAAAACACAACAGTACCGGCATTTAGAGTTACCCATGTTATTCACCCTCATGAAAGATCTTTTTTCTTCATGCTGCCTTGATTCATTATTGTCTATTGTTCTTTCCTTTTAACCTGCAGAATTCTTTCTAGCATCTCTTGTAGGCCAGTCTGGAGGTGATGGATTCCCTTAGCCTTTATATATTTGAGGATGTCTTAATCTCTCCCTAGTTTTAGAAAGAGTTTTAATGGATAAAGAATTGCTGGTTGGCAATTTTTTTTCTTAACTTTTTTTATTTTTTATAATTTTTTATTAATTAAAAAAATTACAAGAAAGAAATGCAAACATCCTTAATATATGCTCATTCAGTTCTACATATATAATCAGTAATTCACAATATCACATAGTTGCATATTCATCATCATGATCATTTCCCAGAACATTAGCATCAATTCAGAAAAAGAAATAAAAAGACAACAGAAAAATAAAACAAAAACAGAAAAAAAAAAATTTTACATACCATACCCCTTACCCCTCCCTTTCATTGAACACTAGCATTTCAAACTGAATTTATTTTAACATTTGTTCCCCCTATTATTTATTTTTATTCCATATGTTCTACTCATCTGTTGACAAGGTAGATAAAAGGAGCATCAGACACAAGGTTTTCACAATCACACAGTCACACTGTGAAAGCTATATCATTATACAATTGTCATCAAGAAACATGGCTACTGGAACACAGCTCTACATTTTCAGGCAGTTCCCTACAGCCTCTCCATTACACCTTGGATAACAAGGTGATATCTACTTAATGCGTAAGAATAACCTCCAGGATAACCTCTCGATTCTGTTGGAATCTCACAGCCACAGACACTTTGTCTCATTTCACTCTTCCACCTTTTGGTCGAGAAGGTTTTCTCAATTCCTTGATGCTGGGTCTCAGCTCATTCTAGAGTTTTTCTGAATCCCTTGATGCTGAGTCTCAGCTCATTTTAGGATTTCTGTCCCATGTTGCCAGGGAGGTCCACACCCCTGGGAGTCATGTCCCATGTAGACAGGGGGAGAGTGGTGAGTTTGCTTGTTGTCTTGGCTGGAGACAGAGGCCACATCTGAGCAACAAAAGAGGTTCTCTTGGGGGTGACTCTTAGGCCTAATTTTAAGTAGGCTTGACCTATCCTTTGTGGGGTTAAGTTTCATATGAACAAACCCCAAGACTGTGGGCTTAGCCTATAGCTTTGGTTGTCTGCACTACTTGTGAGAATATCAATAATTCAACTCGGGGAGGTTGAATTTTCCCGGGTTCTCACCATTCCCCGAAGGGGACTTTGCAAATACTTTTCCATTCACTGATCAAATCACTCTGGGATTCGTCGGGGCATCACTCTGGACAAACCAATAAAATCTCATGTCCTACCCAAGGTTCCATGTACTTACTTACGTTGTTCGACCAACTATCGACATAAGTTTTATTAGGAGATGCACTAGTCAAAATAAAAATTTTGTACCAAATAAACATTTTTTGCTTTAGTCTCACACATAAGTTGAAATTTTAAAATATTAATTACCATCTATTTTCAGCACCCTGCAGTAATGACATTCCTTTGTTCTTCCTCATGCAAAAACATTTTTAAATTTGTACATTTAGTCATTATCATTATACACTCTAGGCATTCCTAGATTATACCATCTCAATCTTTTTCGTCTATCTTTCTTCATGATTTCATTTATGCCCCCAGCCCTCTTCCCTCTATCATTCTCACATTCAGCTTCATTCAGTGTTTTAACATAATTGTATTATGGTTAGGTAGTGTTGTGCTGTCCATTTCTCAGTTTTCATATTCAGTTCTGTTGCACAATCTGTATCTCTTCAGCTCCAGTTACCCAATATCTTACTCTATTTCTATGTCCTGATGGTCTCTGTTACCAACGAAATATTCCAAGTTTATTCACTAATGTCAGTTCATATCAATGAGACCATATAGTATTTGTCCTTTTGTTTTTGGCTAATCACACTCAGCATAATGTCCTTAAGGTCCATCCATGTTGCAACATACTTCATAACTTTATTTTGTCTTACAGCTGCATAATATTCCATCGTATGTATATGTGACAGTTTGTTTAGCCACCTGTCTGTTGATGGACATTTTGGTTGTTTCCATCTCTTGGTAACTGTAAATAATGCTGCTATAAACACTGGTGTGCAAATGTCCATTTGTGTCCTTGCTCTCATGTCCTTTAAGTAGAGACAGCATACAGATGGGTCTTTTTTTTTTTAATCCATTCTGACAGTCTATGTCTTTTGATTGGGGGGTTTAATCCATTAACATTTAGTGTTATTACTGCAAAGGTAGTACTTTCTTCTACTATTTTGCCTTCTGGATTTTATATGTCATATGTAATTTTCCTTCTTTTTACCTTTACTCATAGTTTTCCTTTCTATACTCTCTCCACACCTCTCTCTTCTGTCTTTTCATACCTGTCTCTAGTGCTTCCTTTAGTATTTCTTGCAGAGCTAGTCTCTTGGTCACAAATCCTCTCAGTGATTTTTTGTCTGAAAATGTTTTAATTTCTCCCTCATTTTTGAAGGACAATTTTGCTGGATATGGAATTCTTGGTTGGCAGTTTTTCTCTTTTAATAATTTAAATATATCATCCCATGATTTCTACTGAGAGATCTACGCATAGTCTTATTGGGCTTCCCTTGTATGTGATGGATTGCTTTTCCCTTGCTGCTTTCAAGATTCTCTCTTTCTCTTTGACTTCTAACACCCTGATTAGTAAATGTCTTGGAGTACGTCTATTTGGATCTATTCTCTGTGGGGTACGCTGTACTTCTTGGATGTGTAATTTTAAGTCTTTCATAAGAGTTGGGAAATTTTCAGTGGTAATTTCCTCCATTAGTTTTTCTCCTCATTTTCCCTTTTCTTCTCCTTCTGGGACACCCACAACATGTATATTCATGCGCTTCATATTGTCTTTCACTTCCCCGAGTCCCTGCTCATATTTTTCCATTTTTTCCCCTATATTTTCTTTTTCTTGCCGGATTTCAGATGTTCCATCCTCCAGTTCAGAAATCCTAAGTTCTGTCTCTCGAAATCTACCATTGTAGGTTTCCATTGTTTTTTCTGTATCTTCTACCATGCCTTTCATTCCCATAAGTTCTGTGATTTGTTTTTTCAGACTTTCGATTTCTTCTTTTTGTTCATTCCTTGCCTTCTTTATATCCTCCCTCAATTCACTGATTTGGTTTTTGATGAGGTTTTCCATGTCTGTTCGTATATTCTGAATTAAATGTTTCAGCTCCTGTACCTCATTTGAATTGTTGGTTTGTTCCTTTGACTGGGCCATATCGTCAATATTCCTAATGCGATTTGTTATTTCTTACTGGCATCTAGGCATTTAATTACCTTAATTAGTTTATTCTGGAGATTGCTTGCACTTCTTTTACCTAGGGTTTTCTTGCTGGATGAATTTGTTGTCTATCTGTTCTCTGACATTCGATTCAGCTTTATTTGGACCTCTAGCGTGAGTTTTGTTTAACAGAGGAGAATTTTTTGGTTCCTGTTTTCTTGTTTCTTGCCCTGCTTGTATGGTGCCTTCCCGCCCCCCCCCCCCCACCCTGAGGAGGGTCTACTTAGGTATTATAGACCACAGCTGGATTTTCCCAGACTAAACTGGCCTCCTATCGGGAGGAAAGAGTCACCTGCACCAGTTTTCCCCGAGGGTGAGATCCAGCAGGTTGACA
>PVIY010056808.1:0-13159 GCA_004026745.1 Myrmecophaga tridactyla
TAAGGTTTATGTCAAGAAAGCACATGATAATCTAAGAAAAAAGAGAAGTTAAGAGGGTGCCCAATGTTGAATAATGTTGGGAAATTTGGTGTCTAGAAAATCATATTGTGCAACTTTCAGCTTTTCAATGTGCAGCTTAAGGGTGAGAAAGGAAATTCAGGGAATCAAGGCATTTGGAAATGTCACCACAAAATTCAGAGTATCAAGTATTCCTGCCCTAGGTAACAGGATATATTGAAGGGAAATATTCAGAGAAAAGATTTTGACATACTCTAACAGGAGTAAATGGAAAAGCTCTTAACACAATGCCCTTAGTCCTTTTATGAATAAAAATAATCAACAATTAATGGCTTTTAAAAATGCTTTCTTCACATTTCCATTCCTTTCTGCATGCAATGGCCTTAGATGAAGTCACACTTATGCATGAACATAACTTTCTATACCGAACTTATCTTGAAAGCCAAAGTTGCTTCTGATGTCACCAGCAGTCACTCTTAGAGAAAAGAGTCCACCAATAATGAAGTCCCCATCTTGATAGTAGCCAGGAAAAGCATGTGCATTTACTGGGCCCATAGGATTGTGCTCCTGGGATACACAGAAGAGATCAAACAGCAGAAGAAAAACAACAGGTAATTTCATATTACCATTAAGTTAACTTGTAAAATCCCAGAAATACTTTCTATTGGGAATTCTTGGCATAAAGAAAACAATCCTTAGAGTACTTGTTCTGACTGTGCTCAGAAGAAGAGCCTCCACAGTTGCTGTGGGACAAGTTTATAAAGCATTTGCTTGGCCTTGCTGCAAAATCACTAGTATGTAAACATTCCTTTGCTTTAGGCAGGTGTGTTTGCTCTGCACCTGCTCAGCCTTCAATTCACTGCCCATTTGCAGTCAGTGTGGATCTCTAAGGGATAACTAACCTCCAGCTTTGCACCTGGTATCCTGATTCTATTAAGAAAATCAGGTAATCAAAACAAATTTGGAATTTTAGTAAAACTCTTAGGGATTTTGTGTTCTCAGTAGGTTCAAGATTATTAGGAATTCCCTAGGATGGTCTCATTTGAAGTCTATGGACTTTCCTTTGCTATTGCCTGGTCTATTCTGTTACATAGAACAAAACTCATTTTATCCAGTATTTCTATGTAATTGGCTGGTGCTTAAATGAGAGAGTTCAATGTAGCACAGCCCAAGCAGCTCAGCATATCTCATCTCAGCACTTGCAGCTCAGCCCAGGTCTTTGGAGATGCAGAAAGAAATTACCCCAGTAAAAGTTGTTGGAACCCAGAGGCCTGGAGAGAAGGCCACCAGAGATTACCCTGTGCCTTCCCATGTAAGAAAGAACCTCAGTTGAAAGTTAGTTGTCTTTCCTCTGAAGAACTAATGAAATTAATCCCCTACTAATAAAAGCCAATCTATCTCTGATGTATTGCATTCTGGAAGCTAGCAAATTACAACAGCAAGTGACGAAATATTCCAAATCTAACTAGTCTGACATCTTAATTAGAAGTTTATTTCCTTACTCTTTTATGCTCTGCCATATCTCTGATCTCAATACCAGTTCCAACCAAAGGGGGGCATCTCTGGCTTGACCATCATTTTTCTCAGCACCCACCACAAATGCAGCTCATGGTTAATATTCAATGTAAAGGAAGATTGGAGTGTCTCCATTGCTGAGCATATGATGCTACTATGGATAAATGTGCTGGTTTCTTGCATGATAGAATACAGTGACTATTATAACAGAAGAAATTGTTGTGCAGAGAGGTTTTCCTACTGCCAAAAAATGCAATAGTGTTTCAGGAAAGAAACGGCATCCTAGGTATGTAGTTGATAGAGACTAAGTTGGTTATGCAGGCAAAGAAAAAGGACAGGTGTTCTTCCAATGTTCTGTTAGGCAAATTTTCTTATTTTCCTATTTTTTGGGACAAAGTTTGTGTTGTGCATTGGGATGGTTAGGTTCATGTTCCAACTTGGCTAGGTGCTGGCATTCAGATGTCTGGTCAAACAAGCACTGACCTAACCATTACTGCAAGGTATTTCATGAACTTAAATCATCAGTCAGTTGATTGCATCTGAGGCTGATTACATCTATGATTAACTAAGAGGAGTGTCTTCCAAATGAGAGGTGTATATTCCGATCAGTCAAAGACTTACAATGGGCAGTGCAACTTCAGCAGTCCAAAGAGAGACCTTCATTTTCTTCTTTAGCCAGCCACCCTCTCTTGAGGGATTTGTCAAAGGCATTTATCATTATTGCCAGCTCATGGTGTGCCCTACAGAATTTGGACTTGTGTATCCCCACAGTTGTGTAAAGCACTTTTATAAAATCTCATATTTACAGGTGAATCCTGTTGGTTCTGTTTCACTAGAGAACTCTTACTAATACATCTTTGATACCAGGATTGGTTCTTGAGAAAAAGAATCTTAAAAATACATTTTTGCAATGGGTGTTCTACTTTTATTTGATCCAAAGGCATTAATGATGCTATTCCCAATAATCATGATGATGCTGATGTCCAAAGCATGAGCTGGCAAAAGCAATACACAAAATATCATTTGATTCTGCTAATCATATTCTTACATGAGCCAAGGCTTTTGGTGACAGTGCTTTTGTGGGGTTGATAGGTGTATTGATGTTGGCTAGTTGTTCTTAGACATGCTGTTTACAGTTATAAAAGAAAGGGATGAGCTTAAAGCTTCAAATTTGCAACTCAAATACTGTATGAAAGTCATAAATGTTTCTATGTGTGTCCTGAAAGAAAGTCTTAATTCCTATGGTCACAGATTTGCAATCTCTGAAAACCAGACCCAGAGTATAATTGTATGAGTCACAGATATATAATGTAATCTAAATTCTCAACCTTGCAGGGCATCTGCTGTTAAAATAAGGGCATATTTGGAAAGGAATGGGATCCTGAAAGTGGGAGGAAACATGGATTGATAATGATGGCAGTGGGACATTGAAACCCTAGATTCTGCTGAGTCTTTGATAGATAAACCTGTTATTGTTTTCTCTGAGGCAATAGCTGTCCAACCTCTAGCCTGCAGTGAGAAGACAGCTTCTGGACCTCCAGTCTGCCCTGAGGAGTCTGCTATCCAACCTCCACCTGAAGAGATTAACCCCTTCAGTGCTTGATAAAACTGTAACCACCTTCCCTAAAGAAACAGCACTTATACCTCTGTATGGAGGG
This sequence comes from Myrmecophaga tridactyla, assembly GCA_004026745.1. Taxonomy (NCBI): domain Eukaryota; kingdom Metazoa; phylum Chordata; class Mammalia; order Pilosa; family Myrmecophagidae; genus Myrmecophaga; species Myrmecophaga tridactyla. Next base: position 3,192 of record PVIY010056808.1, read on the forward strand.
GTTAATCTTGTTTTAACAGACAAAAGGGCACTTGAATGCCCTGAGGTAATTAGCTTGAAAGACACTGTACTCTTCTTGTGATCCACCCCAACCAGTCACCATTTCTTCAAGACATACAATTAGACTCAAGTCCTAACAGGCCCTGAAAAGTTGAGGTACAAAATGTGACCCATGAGGAAGTATGCTATACTGCAAAAGAATTGCATGAGTTTTCTTATTTATATAGGCAGAAAACAGGACAATATGTGTGGGGAAAGATAATATTAGGGGTGTGGGATAATGGTGTAAGAAATATAAAGCTGGGTTAGGTTGAATACATTGATATGGACAGACTAAACAGAGATTGTGGATCCAATAATGTAGCTTGAGGGGTTAGAAAGGGTGCTAACAGTTCACTTGGTTGGTTGGCTGAAATATGGATCAAAAGGTGGCTGACATTACTTGAGGTTGAGATGTCAGAACTGCCTTGGTATATTCTAAATGATTGGAGCCAAAGAAGAGAGGTTGGAATGTTAGAGTGCATTTATCATGGAAGACCTGCTCTCACACACCCAGGATACATCTTTTACCAGGACTGTGAGGAATAACTTTGAAAGATTAGGTCCATTTTTGCTGAAAAGTTCTGTAGTCACCCCCTCCATAGGTCAGTATTAGTGTGGGAACTGCTGTCACTGAGCTGGAATCCTTAAACAACAATGATCAGATCCCAAGTTGGCAGAAGCCATGTGCTAGCATATAATTACCAAAGGCAAGGTGTGTGTGGTTACCATAATGGACAGTAGACTCAAAGCAGCAGTCAATATAATCTGACACACTGAGACTTATATTGTGGGCTAGTAGATCATGGGGAACCTAGGATTAAAATAGAAGGGCAGCCTACTAAATTCTTGTTTTATTTCTATAAGCAGAAGAATTCAAAATCAACAAAATTCTAACTTGAATTACAAAAGCAAAAGTCACAGTCCCTTAATTAATTCCCAGGCTTAAGGCAGCTTATGGACCCAGAGCCCCATGAATGAGGGGAAGCTCAGGTATCCTTGGGAGGGACACTGCTACACAGCCCAATATTTATACTGTTAATCTTCCCAGCCTTCCCCAAGGAGACCTACCACCTTTTACCAGTGTAACTGGGCATTGGTGAAAAGGCTATGAGCAGATACTTCAGGAATTATTATACACTGGCTCAGAAGTGACATTAAATCTGTGAGACCCAAAATGTCACTCTGGTGTACTGTCAAAGTAGTATCAGGGAAGGTGATTGATGGATTATTAGCTCAGGTTTGTCTTACAGTGGGTCCACTGGGTCCCTGGAACCACTTTCTGGTTATTCCTCTATTCTGGAATGCATAATTAGAATAGATGTACCCAGGAACTGGCAGAATCCCCAAATTGGTTCCCTGAATATGGATTGAAGGATACTGCAGTAGGGAAGGCAAATTATAATCCACTAGAACTGCCTCCTACATAGCCACATAGTAAATCAGAAGCAATACTGTATACCTGGAAGGATTGCAGAGATTAGTGCCACTTTTAAGGACTTGAAGGATGCAGAGGTGTTAATTCCTACCACATCCCCATTCAAATCTCCTATTTGGCTTGTGCAGAAAACAGATTGGTTTGGGAAGATGACAGTGGATTATTGTACATGTAACCAGGTGGTGACTCCAATTTTGGCTGCTATTACAGATGTGGTATTGCTTTGGTAAATCAAGCAATTTCCTTGGTATTTGGTATGCAGCTATTAATTTGGCAAATGATTTTTTTTCAATAGCTGTTAATAAAGAACACCAGAATCAGTTTGCTTTCAGCTGACAAAGACAGCAGTATACCTTCACTGTCCTTCCTTAGCAGTATACCAATTCTACAGCCCTATGTATAATATTGTTTGCAGAACTTTGATCATTTCTCCCTCCCACAAGACATCATACTGGTCCATTATATTGATGATATTACATTGATTGGACCTAGTGAGAAAGAAGTAGCAACTACTATAGGCTTATTGGTAATGTATTTGCAGGTCAGAGGATGGAAGAGAAATCAAAAAAGAATAAAGGGACTGTCCACCTAATCAAATTTCTAGGTGTCCATTGATAAGGGGCATGTAGAGATATTCTTTCCAAAGTGAAGGATAAGCTGCTGCATCTGGCACCTTCTACGACCAAAAATAAGACACAATGCCTAGTTGTTCTCTTTGGATTTTGGAGGCAACATATCCTCATTTGCATATGCTACTCTGGCCCACTTACTGAATGACCCCTGAAGCTTCTAGCTTTGAGAAGGGACTGAACAAGAAGAGGCTCTGTGACAGATCCAGGTTGCTATGCAAGTTGTTCTGCCATTTGGGCCAAATGATCTAGCAGACAAAATGTGCTGAAAATGTCAGTCATAAAGAGAGATGCTGTCTGAAGCCTTTGCCAGGCCCCTATAGGAGAATCACAATGCAGGCTCTTAGGATTTTGGAGTTAAGCCTTACTCTCCTCTGCAGATATCTACTTTCCTTTTGAGAAAATTCTTTTAGCCTACTATTGGACCTTAGTAGAGACTGAACATTTAACCACAGGCTACCAAGTTACCATGAGACCTGACTTGCCTATCATGAGCTAGGTTTACCTGACCCACCAAGACTAAAGTTTTGTGGGCATAGACATCTACTCCATCATAAAGTGGAAGTGGAGTATATACAAGATAAGCCTAGAGTGGACTCTGAAAACACAAGTAAGATACTCAAGGAAGCAGAACAAATGCCCATGGCTACCACCCTGCCACATTAAGTAGCCCACAGCATGGCCTCTTGTGGAGTTCCTTACACTCAGTTGACTGAGAAAAAGAAAACTTGGGCTTGGCTTACAGATGGTTTTGCATGATATGCAGATACCACATGAATGTGGACAGCTGCAACACTGCAGCCCCTTTCTGGGATGTCAGTGAAAGACAAGGGTAAGAGGATATCCTTCCAGTGGACAGAACTTCAAGTAATTCACCTGATTGTTCATTTTGCTTGGAAGGAGAACTGGGCAGAGGTGCATTTGTATACTGAGTCATGGGCTGTTTCTAATGGTTTGGCTGGATGTTCAAGGACTTGGATAGAGCAAGATTAGAAAATTGGTGACAAAGGGGTCTGGGGAAGAGGCACATGGATGGACCTTTCTGAATGGGCAAAAACCATGAAGATACTTGCATCCTAGGTGAATGATCACTAGAGGTTGACTTCAGCAGAAATGGATTTTAATAATCAAGTAGATAAGATGACCCATTCTGTGGATACCAGTCAGCCTCTTCCCCCAGGCACTCCTGTCATTGCTCATTAGGCTCATGAACAAAGTTTGCATGGTGATAGTGATGGAGGTTATGCATGGGCTCAGGGACATGGACTTCCACTCACCAAGGCTGACATTTCTAAAGCCACTGCTAAGTGGCTGACCTGCCAGCAGCAGAGACTTACACGCAGTCCACAATATGACACCATTCCCAATGTAATCAGCCTGCTGCCTGAGGGCTATCTGATTTTATTGGACCACTTCCATCATGGAAGGGGCAGCAAGTTGTAATAGGAATAGACACATATTTGGATATGGATTTTTTCCCTGTACACAATGCTTCTGCCAAAACTACCATCCGTGGACTTACAGAATGCCTTATCCACCATCATGCTATCCCACACAGCATTGTTTCTGATCAAGAAACCTACTTCCCAGCAAATCAAGTGCAGGAATGGGCACATGCTCATGAAATATTCTGTTCTTACCATGTTCCCCATCATCAAAGGCAGCTGGATTAATAGAACTTTGGAATGGCCTTTTGAAGACTAAATTACAGACTTGCAGGGTTAGTGTGATGTTCCCCAGGAGGCTATGTATGCTCTGAACCAGTGATCACTCTATGGTGCTGTTTCTTCCACAGACAGCTTTCATAGGTCCAGGACTTAAAGGGTGAAATGGAAGTGGCACTACTCATTATCACCCCCAGTGATCCACTATGCAAAATTTTCCTTCACTCCCTGAAACATTAAGCTTTGCTGGTCTATAGGTATTAGTTCCAAAAGGATGAGTGCTTCTACCAGCAGACACAACAATGATTCCTTTGAACGAGAAGTTAAAGCTGCCACCTGGCCACTTTGGGCTTCTCATGCCACTGAATCAGCAGGCATGGAAGGGGATTACTGCTCTGTCTGGGGGTGAGTAATCCTGATTATCCAGGGAAAATAGTACTGCACTACAGAATGGCAGTATACAATTTTCCTGAAATATGGGAGATACTCTAGGTTATCTCATAGCACTATCATGCACTTTGATGAAAGTCAATGGAAAACTGCAACACCCCTATTCATGCAGGATTATCTATGGCCCAGAAACTTCATAAGTGAAGGTTTGATTCACCCCACCAGGCAAAGAAGCATGACCAGCTGAGGTGTTTACTGTGATTAAAGGGAACATGGAATGGATAGTGGAAGAATGTAGTAATAAATACAAACTACAACCACGTGATCAGTTACAGAAATGAGGATTGTAATGGTATGAATATCTCTTCTTTGCTTTATAATTAGTATTGATGTATTTAAACATAAATCAAATACCTTTGTTTTCCTCTTTATTTTATCTCCTTTATCATATGATATAAGCTGTTTCGCTCATGTTATAGGATTTCAGTTGTAGGATACCAATTATAAGTGAATATTACCCAAGGACTTGCACCCTCTTCTGGAGAGATGTAATGCATTTCTTGCAGTATGTGGGACAGTTGAGTTATGTTAGGTGAGGGAAAATGTGTCTGTTATTGTTTTCTATTTGGAGATTAAGTATGGTTTAAGGTGATGTGTATAGCTTCAAAGTTGACAAGGGGTGGACTGTGATGGTCAGGTTAATGTGTCAATTTAGCCAGATGGTGCCCAGTTGTTTGGGTGGGCAAGTGCTGGCCTATCTGTTGCTTTGAGAACATTTCATGGACTTAAATCATGACCACTTTAGTTTCTGCAATGAGTGATGCTTAATCTAATCATTGGAAGGCTTTTAAAGAGGATTCAGAAGAGACAATCACTTTTCCTGCTTCAGCCAGCCAGCTTCTCCTGACAGTTCATTGAGGACATTCATTGGAGCTGCCAGCTGGCAGCCTGCTCTACAGATTTTGGACTCTGATATCCCCACAGTTTCACAGCCAGACTCTCTTGAAAGTTCACTAAGTAACTTCATTGTAGCTGCCAGACCCCAGCCTACCCTACAGATCTTGGATTCTTACATCCTCACAGTTGCCCAGCCAGCCTCTCTTGAGAGTTTGCTGAGGAACTTCATTGGAATTGCCAGATTATGGCCTGTCCTACAGACCTTGGACCCTTTCCACCCCACAATTGTGTGAGACACTTATACATTTTATATTTATAGATATTGTCTGTTGATTCTGTTTCTCTAGAGAACCCTAGCTAATGCAACAGTTATAGAATTGAGGACTGTAATGGTATGAATATTTCTGCCTTTTTATGCTTTTATATTTGTACATAAAGCAAATATCTTTGTTTTCTTCTCTACTTATTACTTTGCCATATGGCATAAGTTTTATCACTCATGTTGTAGTATTTAAGTCATAGTTTAAGAGCAAATATTTTCCAAGGACTTGCACACTATTCTAGAGAGATTTAATGCATTTCTGATTGTATACAGGACAATTGCGCATTGTTAGGGGAAATTTATATATATATATATATTTTAATTTAGAGGTTAAGTACAGTTCAAGGTGATGTGTATAGCTGACAAGTTGACAAGAGGTGCACTGCTGGTTAAGTTCATGTATCAGCATGGCCAGGTAATGGTGTCCATTTGTCTGGTCAACAAAGAGCTCTGGCCTAACCATTGCTGTGAAGACATTTCATAGACTTAAATGAACAGTAAGTTGATTGCATGTATGACTGATTACATCTACAATCAACTAAGGGGAGTGTCTTCAGCAATGAGACATTTAATTCAGTCAGTTGACAACTTCAAAAGGTAGATGAAGATTTCAGCAGTCAGAATAGAGAATTTTCTTCTCTACTTAAACCAGCTATACTTTCCTGGGGAATTCATCAAAAACCTTCATCAGAAGTGTCAGCTTACAGCCTGCCCTAATGAATTTAGACACATGTATCTATACAGTTACATGAGACACTTTTATTATATTTAAATAAATATTTAAACATATCTCCTGTTGGCTCAGTTTCCTTCATCACCTGATTCAGAAGTGTTGCCATTAACTTTCACTCCCAAAATAGTCTAAAACATTTTTATTCTTCCTCCATAATTAATAAAGGTATATAACTGTTAATAGGATTAATAAAATCTTTCATATTTCTATATTATATCCATTAAATACTTGTTATCCCATGTGTTATCTCTCTCATTTGTTTGCCATTACTTCTTATTTGTATCCTCTTCATATTTTGCAGTTAAGGCTTGATAACCAAGATGCCTCTTTAAGAAAGTATCTTATTTACTATATTAGCATAAGTTTCAGTTTTCTAAATTTGACAGAATGTAATATACCAGAAATAGAACAGCTTTTAAAAAGGAATTAAGTTCAAAGTTTATAGTTCTAAAACCATGGGAATGTAAAAATTAAGGTATCCAGAGAAAGATAACTTAACTCTAAAAAAATGGCCAATGAAGATTGGGGCTCCTTGCTCAGCTGGGAGGGCACATGTCAATGTCTGCTAGTTTTCTCTCCTCTATTCATGAGGCTTCCATGTTGGAGTTTTCCTTCTGCATCTTGAAAGGTCTCTGGCTATGTGGGCTCTGTTGGCACTGTGGAATTTTTCCAAAATGATTCCCTCTTAAAGGGTTCCAGTAAGCAACCCTACCTTGAATGGGTGGAAACACATCTCCATGGTAACCATCTATGCTGGTTTGAAAGGATGTATGCACCCTAGAAAAACTATGCTATAATCCTAATCCCATTTTGCAAAGTCAGCCATTTCTTCTAATCCCTATTCAGTACTATATGTTTGAAACTGTAATAAGATCATTACCCTGGAGATGTGACCCAATCAAGAGTGGTTGTTAAGCTGATTAGGTAGAGATGTGTCTCCACCCATTCAGGTGGGTCTTGATTAGTTTATTGGAATCCCATTAAAGAGGAAACGTTTTGGAGAAAGTGAGAGATTTGAGAGAGCAGAGAATGCTGCAGCACCATGAAACAGAGAGTCCACCAACCAGTGACCTTTGGAGATGAAGAAGGAAAAATGCCTCCTGGGGAGCTTCATGAAACAGGAAGCCAGGAGAGAAAGACAGCAGATGGCACTGTGTTTGCCATGTGCCCTTACAACTGAGAGAGAAGCCCTGGCTATGTTTGCCATGTGACTTCTCACTTAAGAAAGAAACCCTGTACTTCATTGGCCTTCTTGAACCAATGTATCTTTCTCTAGATGCCTTTGATTGGACATTTCTATAGACTTGTTTTAATTGGGACATTTTCCATGGCTTAAAAACTGTTAACTTGCAACCTATTAAACTCCTCTTTTTAAAAGCTGTTCTGTTTCTGGTATATTGCATTCTGGCAGCTAACAAACTAAAACACCATCTAATCAAAAGTTATACCCATAATTGGGTAGGTCATATCTCCACAGAAAAAATTTTTAAAAATTCCAACAAGCAATACTGAATGAGGATTAAAGAGCATGACTTCTCTGGAGTACACAATAATTTCAAACTGGCACATTTATAATGCAACCAAGACTTAAAGGAAAATTAAAAAATATCAGACCATGCAGAAAAATAATAAATATTACATTATGCTACCAGTTCTCCAAACTAAGTTCATTTTGCAGTATGGGAAAGTTGTCTATCTGAAAATATAGTTTAAAGGGGGTTTGATTCCTGGACCATGTTAAACCCCATCACCCCCCAAAAAATTCAACAAATGGAGCTGCAATAACAAGATACTCACATGGAAAAAACAATGAAATGTGACCTCCACAATACAGATTACAAAAAAAAAGGTTTAAAGTAGATTAACTACAAAGTGTTGTTCTTTGATTTGACCCTTTCAAGCTAATATACCAAAATTAATCGATAGCTTTCATATTATCTTAAAAATATCTCCATTTCTATAAACATAACAAACTCCAAAAATGGAATTAAATATTCACAATCTCACTATATTAACAGCTCAAGGTTGACAATGCTAACAGCTAAGAAATAAGTGAATATGCTACATTTCTATTTTGTTAAATCACTCATTATTTAGTGCCACCATCTAAGGTGTTCCAACAGCCTTCATTTTCATCTGTCTTAAAGAATCAAGGTCTTCAATCAAAATGTTTCCTGGCAGCAGCTACAGAAGATAAACTTTTAATCAGAGAAAAAGCTTTCAGAAGTTCCTTAAAAGATCTTAGAATGATTTCCTTCTTTTAAAAAATAATGGAATGAAAATACAAACTTAAAAGGGACAGTGAAAAGGGTAATAAAGAAGATAACATTTGAGAGTGTTCAGTGCCTACTTGGAGCATATGTTCTCCAGGACAAGATTAGCTCATTAGCAAATACTGAATCTGAGTCTGCTAAAATAATCTTTTGATGGGATATAGAGGAAGAGGTTGAGTTCAATGTAAGTTTTATGGCTGATAGAAGGGTTGTTTTGTACCAACAGGCCTACATTTGGTTTGGTTGTGAGGTAAGAGGAGATGAAGGAGATTTCATCCTCAATTCCTTTAGCCTAGGTGCTGTTTTCATGTGGCTGTCCTACTCACTGGTTCTATTTTACCCAAGGTGACTGAAAGTCTTATATTATGCCTCCTGGAATAATCTCCTTTGATCAGAGGTCAACTATTCCTTCAAGACTGACTTTGAGTCCTACTTCTTCCCTGGAGGCTTAACTTGTCATCATATCATAGTATCCTTCTCCTTTATAGTCATAGCAATGATTTCTGTTCCAGCACTTTGGAACCTATTAAATGCCTTAAAGGGTATTATTAAGAGGGAAAATCTATTTGGAAATAAAGAGGAATTTTGGAATCAGTTACTTTTCTATCAAGTACTAGCTGGGTGATCTAGAGCATGCTTTTTATCCTCTCTGGTCCTAATCTTGGTCCTAAGCAATATGTTGAACTACCATCAATATTCTCTGAGTTTCTTACATAATTCCCACCATCCTGCTGATTTCATAGACAACAAAGAAGACAGGATGCCAACATTAATATACACCATCCTTTTGCTCTTCAATGTGTATCTTTTATAGGTAAAGAGCACAGGTTTGGTGTTACTTTGATTCCATACTCTCCTTAGTATCTAAGATTTTCATAGGGAAAAGGTCTCTATGTCAGGACTTACTGAATTGTGGTAAAAAAAAAATTTATCCAGCTTCTGTGTTTCTGCTTCAGCCCTCAGGTCGCAGCAGGGCAGATAGCCATCCAATTTGAAACAGGAATGTTTCTATTAATCAGAAACAGAGCCTTCCTTCTAGAAAAGGGTGATTAAAACATGATAGAATGTTAGGTCTGGAAAGAGTTTGAATGACATATCACAATCCTTATTTTCTAGGTAAAACAATTCTAACTCTCAGAACATTGATGTCACCAAATTAAAATTTCACTAAAGGCAGTGTAGAATGGGGGTAGGGCATGGATATTTGGTTTCTTTTTTTTTTTTTTTAAACTTTTTATTAATTAAAAAACTTAACAAAAGAACATTAATATATCATTCCATTCTACATATACAATCAGTAATTCTTAATATTATCATATAGTTGCATATTCATCATTTTTTAGAACATTTGCATCGATTTAGAGAAAGAAATAAAAAGACATCAGAAAAAAGAAATAAAACAATAGAGAAAAAAAGATTATACATACCATACCCCTTACCCCTTGCTTTCATTTATCACTAGCATTTCAAACTAAATTTATTTTTTCATTTGTTCCCCCTATTATTTATTTTTATTCCATATGTTCTACTCTTTTGTTGATATAGTAGCTGAAAGGAGCATCAGACACAAGGTTTCCACATTCG
>PVIY010056809.1:0-13156 GCA_004026745.1 Myrmecophaga tridactyla
CACACACACACACACACACACACACACACAGGACTTAGTGAACAGTATCATAGGTGAACTAGCACAACCAGCACTGGAAGCAAAAGACTGGTTGAAGGAATATCAATGTTTATGGGAAGAGACCATCCTTTGTCAACACCTCCCCCAAAGCCAAGTAAGAAAGGTCTCAGTTGAATCACTGGGGTGGAAGACACTGGCAATTGTTTCACCCCACATCTATCATATGGACTACAAAAGCCAAACACTCACTGTCCCAGCTTCCTCTGTAACTAGAGGTAGCCATGTGAGATAGGTCTGGCCAGCAAGACCTAAGGGAAAATCTGATGGTACCAGCCTTTCCCCTTCTTCTTTGCCTCAGATGTGGAATGTAATAGCTGTACCTACAGCAAGTGGGGAAGAAGTTCCAGAGACTGGCAGAGGTATTGGCCCTGGCATGTCTAAGTCACTAAACTGATTCCAAGAACCAACTAGAACAGGTAGGAAGAGTCCTCAGTGGTGAAAGCCTGGGCTCTGGGATTAGTTGATTGGAACAGATCCTGGCTCCACTGCTTAGTGGTTAAGTGATCTTGGGCTAAAGACTTACCTTCCCTGTGCCTCAGCTTCCTCTTCAGTCATCATGAGGATGAAATTAAATAATGCTAAGAAATGGCAGCACTCAATAAGCACTCAACAAATGTTAGCTGTATTATTATTTTAATCTCACTCTATTAAGAGTTTATGCCAATTCCCAAATGAGAGAGGAATTCAAAATTAATATAATCCTCTGCCAAAGCATATGGTGCAGACATTTACATTCTACAGGCCCACTCACGGGCAGTAGAGAGCCTAACAGTGAATGGAATCTTAACAGTCCTGCCAGCCATCAGCTGAAGGAGGGGAGACTACGGTTTTCTACCTGCAGCTCAGTGACCATGCTGTTCTGCTGGTCTCCAATCCCCATACACTGAACACAGCACCCTGAGCTCCCAGGTGCCACCCAGATGACAGACAGGGTCCTTGAAGAACTGCTCTTGTCTTTCCCCAACCACAAATATCATACTCACAGGAATGAGATGTGAGAGTTCCTAGGAGACAAGACCTGTGCTTAATTTTCTTGTACTGCTAAGCATCTTGCTCAGCTCAGGACATGAACACACTTAATAAATATTACTCAAAAATTAGGACCAGGAAAACATAAGCAAAATGACTGCCCTAGGAATTAAGGGTCATTAGGAGTGTATCATTGAGATGTTCTCTCTATGGATTACTGAAGTAGGGCTACAGGATTCAAGGACATGATTTCAAAGACAGAATGGGCACCTAAGGAGGATAAGTAAAAAATCTAATGTTGGCTGTTACCATGACATCTCATTACAGTTCCCTTTGGGTAAGATTCAATTGCAGCTCTCTAGGAGTATTTTTATAGTGAGTTAGTAGATAGGAAGGAAAAGAGGGTCCCTGGGCTCATTCAAGTACAGAGGTGGAGGAAGGGAGAAGGACTATATTTACATAGCTGGGGTAGGGGGTAGGAGGAGATGGGACAGGCAGAAAGAGAAGGAGGAGTGGAGCCTTAGAGTTGGAAAGTGTGCCAGTTTGAAAGGATACTGTGCCCTAGAAAAGCCATGTTTTAATCCTGATCCATCTTGTGGTGGCAGCCTTTTCTTTAATTCCCTATTTAGTACTATAGTTTGTAAACTTTATTAGGTTATCTCCATGGAGATGTGGCTCACCCGGTTGTGGGTATTAACTTTCATTAGATAGAGATGTGACTCCACCCATTCCAGGTCAGTCTTGATTAGTTTACTACAATCCTTTAAAATGGGAAGCATTTTGGAAAAAACTTGAGAGAGCCACGAGAACCACAAGAGCCCCAGGCCGCCAAAGATCTTTGGAGATGAAGAAGAAAAATGCCCCTAGGGGGGATATTCAAGAAATAAGAAGCTCAGAGAGAAAGCTAGCAAACATTGCCATGTTTGCCATGTGCCTTTCCAGTTGAGGGAGAAACCTGAACTTCATTGGCCTTTCTTGAGTGAAGGTAACCTCTTGTTGGTGACTTAATCTGGACATTTTTATTGACTTGCTTTAATTGGGACATTTTTACAGCCTCAGAACTGTGAACTTGCAACTTAATAAATCCCTCCTTTTAAAAGGTATTCTGTTTCTGGTGTATCACATTCCAGCTGCTAGCAAACTAGGACAGGAAGAGTATGACGAGTAAACTACTTGGAAAAGAGGACAACCTACATAGCAGAGACAGGTTTGGTGTCAGGAGAGATAAGGTTGGACAGTGAGACTGATAGAAAGAGCCAGATGAAAATAAGCAGCAAATTATAATAAATTCATGGAATGAAGAAGACAGCCTGAGATTTTGTACATTTGTCCTGTAGTCACTGAGATTGCTGGCAGTTTCCTATGAATCTGAAAAAATGGTCAGGATTGTTGTGTTTACATCGAGTGTACTGGAAATATTTTCGTGGCTCCAACCCAATAGGCAGAATTTCCAGAAACAGCCAAGTCCTGTTCTTTGCAATTAGAAAAATTTAATAGTATCTCACAACAGTCCTCTGGAATAGTGTGTCCTGAACTCCTCTTATTTTTAACATTGCAAAACATTCCTTTTCTTATCAAAGGCAGCTAACTCAGCATGCACTCACCTCATCTCAATCCCTGTCACTTAGAAGGGCAAGAGTGCTTCAAGTAAGAAAATAAAAATGCTGCTAATAGGAACTGACTATGGAAGAGTGGGATGAATTTGGGCCTTACCTGATTTATCTTCAGTAATACCTTCTAGTAGAAAAAAAAGACAACAGTAAGAATAAATTACAGCACATGTAATGTTTTGCTTCAAAGAATGTTTTGGCCCATTTTCCTGCTGCTGTGCATGCAGCAAATGAGAAAGTACCCAGCTGACAACTTTTCTTCTGATTTATAGGAAAGATCATTTCACCCTAAGTAAGGACTTTCCTAAATATGAAGCTCTCCCATCCTCCCTACCCTTTTCCTCATTCCCTTTGCGTTTTCTAGGATAACTGGAGATCATGGACCATGTGTCCCCTAATGCAAGAGCAACTGAAATGTTCTAATGACTATTTGCTCAAGGTGATTTTTAGCTGTGAATATGAAAAATTTTATGTTAGTTTTTCAGGTAATATATCTAGACTTTCATAATCAGCTTGAATATAAATATGATTATATATTTGTTATGCATGTAGCTAGAATATTCATGCAATTAAACAGTAAAATACTAGTTGGATCAATAACTTCTTTATAGCATTGACAAAAAAGAGGCTAGATTCTGAAAAATGTGACAATATTAGGGAAATATAACACATTTTCCCTCATTTGTTAACTTCTGAATCTTAGTTATATAAAATTTTAGTTCATATAATATTGGTTCAAGTTTTTTTAAAAAAATACCACTGACTAGAGCTATTATCTAGAAATATTTCTCAAAGTATATCCCTTTAAATGTAAATATTTCTCTTTCCAAATACTTAATGACATCATTTGCAATTATCAGCAACTCCCAAGGACAGAAAATAACACTTTAAAGCAATCACCTTCTTTAGAGGTAGAACCAAAACAAACTAAAACAAATACCACCAGAACCATAATTATCAGAAAATGAATGAAAAGAAACAAATATTTACTCCTTTTCAGGAAGACAGAACACAAAGAAAAGCATGAGAAACCCTTGTGCCTGCCCTCAAAAAATTTTGCTGAAGTCTTCAGAACCTAACACTCTAAAACAGTTTCTGTATTAAAATATTATATCACACCTGCCAAGAGACCAAGGTGAAAGCAGAAGATCAGCAGCAGTCTTTGTTGTGTAACTCTTTGCCCAGTAGCAAAGTATGAAGGAATGGGTACTTGCAACTGAGACCTGGTGGAAGAGGTTGGTCATCATCATCTGGCATGTGCACCTGTCACAGCTGCAACAAGGGATGCCACACCTGCCCAGAAAACTAGACAAGGTGGGTAAAACCATGCTCACTGCAGAATCTCAGCAAAACCGTAGACTGTCTTCAGCTCGACCTAGTGCTATTAATATTCCTCTTCAGGTTTTAAAGGCTTATTTTCAATTGAAATGACCACTCTCAAGATTAAATTGAGCCCATTTTGAAAGCCAAATTTCATGAGACACTGCATTCCAAGACAATCCTTCACCCTGTACAAAAGTAGTCCTTCTCCTGTTTTCTCTTGATCCAATTCCATCAAAGCAGTTCAGTTCTGCAATTCTATTAAGACCATTATTTCTTTTACATTTGACATATCCACTTGACTTATATAATAGCTAATCTGGAAGGAATAACATTCCCTGAAGGTATTTCTGCCTTCTATAACAAATCATTTCAGATTTCCCTTTGCTATCTGCTATGGTATTTTGTTAATTTGGGTATCAGAAGATCTTGTGTTTTCTAGGGTCATTTTACACTTCAACAATGTAGTTGCTTTGTATCATAACAAATCTTTATAAATCTCCAAAAATAAGTTGGCTTTTAGCATTCACTGAATTTTGCTAATTCCCTGGCACCTGAGAATTTTGGTGGTTCTCAAGGAATGATCATCTATCATATACAACTTGTTCTTCAGATATTTTCCACGTTAAAAATCTGAGTTTATTCATTCAGCCATGGCAGAATCATCATTTACTTCAGGTTCCTAACTGGGAATTCCATAATTTGCACTACCAGACTGAAGATTAGACCACAGATTGTTCCAGTATCTCTCTTTCTCAAGTGTGAGCCTAAAAGTAGGGTGTTATATTGGTAAAACATATGTCTGTAATATTTCCTATACTATACAACAGTGACCTTCAAAGTAGGTAATAGATACCCCTGAGCATACCTCAAAGACATTTCAAGGAGTATGTGGCCAATTGCTTAGATTTTTAACTTCTCCATGTGTATATTCCTAAACCTGATTTCCATAATAAAGTACCTGAGGTCTGGCCCTACTCCTTTTGAAACAGAGCTTTTTTTACTTAATCAAATAAAGGTGATCATGCCAACTTTTATTTTGGTGCATTTTTCCATGTTGCTGAAAAAAGTGATAATATAAATGCTCTTCTAAGCAAGGCATTTTAACAATCTACCCTAATCCATTCCATCATGGGATGAATTCTCACCAAAATTTATTTTATGTATAATAATTCACCAAAATTTGTAATAAATTTATGTTTTTACCTTATATGGGTAATAATTGCAATGATAACTCAATCTACAAAAAATATTTCCATCCTAGAGGATTAAGGTCATGGGAAATGTTTAAAATTTGAGGTGAAAGACTTCTAAACAAAAAATATATCCCATTAAAATACATTTCTATGTAGAACATTAAATGGAAATATGATTTCTAGGGCAAGAAGAAATGAAGCAAGAGCTTCTTCATGCAGTTTTTGGAATGGATGATAGCAGCAATCAAATTACTGTGGAATTCATATTCATTGGACACTTTTAAAAGAGTGATATAAAAGTTTTATTTTAAGATGTAAACATTTACAAATATTGGAAATTATATCTTTTTGGACATTCAAATGTATGATGAAAAATTTTAAATGACAACTTAACGTGAAAGAGTGTACTTAATCTGAAGCATCTGCTAGACAGAGAAAATGAAAGAGAGAGAATGAGAGCAAGTGTACATGCAAACATCTATGTTTGCAAGATGACTGATAAACTGTCTCTGGCACCCACCTAGTCTAGAAGGACTAAATAATTTTACATTAGGTATTTTGGTTATGTCAAATAATTGCATATAAATATAAATAATTTGAAAAGGTCAACTTTGGTCAATTTTCACTTATTACATCCAAACCAGTAGTGTCAATATGACATGGTTCACAGTTGGCCTAGACCCTGTAGTTCTGGCAATCCCCTGAAGGATGCCATGTGAAAAGAACAGTGAGCAGACTGAAGTATGTAGGTAACACCAACTGAAGTAGTAAAGAGTGGATATGAACATTTGCATAAAAGGCTATTGAAAGGTTTCAGAACAGAATATTTGCTACAGAACAGGGATAAATTTTACTATCACAAACTCAGCATGAAAATTCTATCTTCTTCTATTTCTAAATGTTTCAGCTTAGCTTTCAGACTCCAAGAGCAGAAAACCTGAGGGTGCTCACTCAAGTAAAACTGGTTGTTCCCAGAGGTTTATTCCCCCAAACACAATCAGATTCCCTTGGATAAATTCATAGTTCTTATTCAGTTTTCCCCTTCTCCTCCTTTTTTTCTACAGAAGGTTAGTTTCTGTAGAACCCTGGCATCAGAAGGATTGGGGCATCTCTGCCCTCACTGTTCCCTGCTTGCCTTAGCTGGATCTCAATATTCCAGAATGGAATCCAGTGCTAATGCCTGCAATCCTGCTGTGGTCTCTGCTTGCCAATTCTTCCTGAGTTCTTCCCTGCCTAACCATGAGCCTATGAAACTCAGCTGCCTTCTCTCAGCTGTTTTGTGTCCCATGTGGGGCACTTGGGCACTCTCAGCTGCTCCCTTTGTGTTAGGCTATGGCCTGGGGGGCTAGGTTGCTGCCCTTCAGACCATTAACTTAGAAACTTCCCTCAACCTGTCCACTGCCTAATACCTTCCAAATGTGTGGATGCTCTCAGAGGCTTTTATGATACTTGGATATGCCTGGGAAAAGAAAATACAGGACTCCTCTGCTCTTGAGTAATTCCCAGTATGTTTGAGCTTTGGTTTCTATTACTTCCCTCCTTACCCCCAACCTGTCTTGAAAGCTTCAAGCCCAGGAGAAAGCAGATCACATGTTCTCTTCACAGAGACCAAGGCCAATGATCTACTCTATTACTTTCCCTGTCACTAGATCTCCTGCTCTTTCTCCCACTGGTCAACCCAACCTTCTTTCCAGATTGCAGGAAAAATTACTAGAGATCATCTTCTGAATCCATCATTATGCCAAGACCTGAGTTATTGATTCAAAATAAGTATCTTTTCTCAATGCTTATCTTCTCTATCCCTCGCTTGTAAAAATATATTCTAGATATTCAAAAACTAAGAATTGGACTTTGGATTCTTTTTATTTTCTTTGTATTATCTCTTCCATGCAATAATATGAATAGTAAGAGTAATAGAAGTTCAGTTCTTCTATCCAGTCATTCATTCATTCCACCATTTCTTTCAACAAATATTTATCAAGACCCTGCTTCATGTCAAGTGCTGTTCTAGACACTAAGAATACAGCTGTGAACAAAGTTTCTGACTATATGAAACTAACAACCTAGTGGGGACCAGAGCGAATAGATAAAGGACAATCATAATTCAGATAAATGACAGTCGTACACGCTGTAAAGAAACATAAAGCATGGTAAATGGCCAGAGAGCGAAGCTGGTTCCATTTAGGACATGGTGATTAGAAATTTCTCTAAGGAGGTGACTAATCAGGGACCTGAAGGGACGAGGGAGTAAACAATTCAATTTCCTGGGCCAGTGCTTTCCTGGCAATGGAAACTGCAATCACAAAGCCCTAAGGTTAAAGGGATACCTGTTGTGTTCTGCACATGCCAAGAAGACCAGGGTAGCTGAAACAAGTGAGCAAATTCAAGGGGTGTGGTAGGAGATTAGGCCTGGTGGTGGATAGGGCACCTGGAACCTGGGATGCTAGAAAGCACAGAGCTGATGACAAAGTTAATTTCACTAAATATTACACTGCTGAGCCTGCACATTATTGAAGGATAACATGTGCCACAACCCTATTTTGAGAAAGAAAAACAGGAATAATGGGACTACCAGTGAGAAGAGAGAAGGAGGGAAGATTAAGCATGTACAGCCCTTGGAATCATCTTCAGTCCCTGTAGCCCAGCTCTTTGCTCTGCAGTTATTGCAGCTCTTGCCTGCCAGCCATGGACCAGCTAGTCAGCAAGCAGACAAAAACAAGGATCTGTAAGGCTTTGGGTTTCCGCTTTCCATACGGGCAACATGCCACCCTTCACAGAGGTAGCCCTGACCTGGCAAATCCCATCCTAGGACTTTATCCTATGGAGATCCTCTCATGAAACAGCATTTTTCTTCAAATCACTTCTAAGCCTTCACTGGTCGAGACTGGTGTTTGAAATAATAATCAAAGTTTCTTGTTGTTTTATTTTTAAATATTTTTATTGAGACATATCCACACACATACAGCCCAACCATATTATATGATTAGTGGCTCACAATATCATTACACAGTTGTTTATTCATCACTATGGTCATTTTTAGAAGATTCACAACACTGAGGAAAAGAAATAAAAAGAAAAAAAGGAACACATGCATTCTATCCCCCTTACCCCTCCTTCTCATTGACCCACAGTATTTCAATCTACCCAATTTTTTACCCTTTATCTCCTCTTATTATTTATTAGTTTTTATCCTTTTTTAAAAACTCATCTGTCCATATCCTGGATAAAAGAAGCAGATGATCAAGGTTGTGTTTTAGTGGCAGTGGGTATAAAACCATCCCCATCCTTCCACCACAAGGGAGCATGGTGCCATAGCTTTCTATGCCTTAGCTTAGACTCATTTAACTTTATGGTAGACTCAAACATCGGGCCACCTCTGTAACTAGAAAGGGGCACAGTTCCTGGGCCCATCCACAAATGAAGTATTTGTTTTCATTCACCTGACATGTGGCTTAATCATAGTTTCTGCCCAGCAAGCTGCTTATTTACCTGGATCCATAGATGACAACTGCCTGAATACAATACAGCACAAGCTGGGCAGGAGAGGCAAAGCTCTGGACTGCAAGATTGGTGTTCCAGGTGGAAGGAGTGTTGAATTCACCTTAAATTCTGCCTCACCAAGACCACCTCCAAAATGCTAACTCTGAAAAACTGTGAAACCCAAATTAAGATTTGACTAGACTAATGAATTATGAGAAGTTATGAATATTGGTCTGTTGGTAGAGATTGTCTAATCTTTTTTTTAATTATTATTTATAGATTGTGTAACAGTGTGGCAGTGTTTTATTTAAACCAGCACTTCCTTGCGGGTAATAAAAATACTGTGCCCTAATAGAAACCAGGCATGGTTCCAAACATTACTGTGTCACTGCTCTAAAATTCTATGGAAAAGTGTTCTAGGCCCATAACTGGTGGTTCAATTAGATTGGAGATAGAAGAAATAACCTGAAAAGGCCAAGTGGAGATAGGATCTCTCTGTGTTCCCAGCAGGTCCTCTACTGCTACTTTGGACTTACACCTGTGGGCCGACCTGACTGTCACACCTCTCAGGCTCTAAGCATCCTCCTGGGAGGGACTATTTGTTCAAAGAGGAGGATTTTTTTTTTTAGTTGTCTCTCTGAAAGGGCTTTGTCTTCTGGTTGGAAAAAAATCTGATTTCCTTATTTCCTTGATAAAATGAAACCTGTATTATTTTCATTGACGGTAACTTTAAAGTTACACAGAGGCCTCTCTGCTGTCTGCATTCTATGCAGCAGTTGCAGGCTGAGGAGACTGCACAGGTGTCAGACACATGTGAGAATGATCCTGCCAGTGTTGGCTGTTGACCTGCTTGAGCTTACATTGCACTTTACAAAAATAAAATCTTAAAAGTGATTTGGTCTGTAGATGGATTTCATATCCTCTTTGAGGCACTATGTCATTAATTGAACATCAGTCAACATGTATAAATGAGCCATATGAGGAAAATACTGAGACAAGGTCTGTGGGGGGGTGAACAAACAAACAGAAGTTCCCTGTCTTTTTTAAAATTTTTATTAATAAAATTGATCAACATGCAATGTGAACATTCTTTAAGGTATGAACATTCCATGCTTGGTGTGTAATCAGTGGCTCACAATATCATCATCACATAGTTGTATATTCATCACCATGAGCATTTCTCAGAACATTTACATCACTTCAGGAAAAGAAATAAAAAGAAAAAGCTCATACATACCATACCCCTTCTCCCCCCTCCACGACGACTAGTATTTCCCTCTACTCAATTTATTTTAACATTTGTTCCCCCTATTATTTATTTTCAATCCATATGTTTTACTCATCTGTCCATACCATAGATAAAAGGAGCATCAGAACAAGGTTAGAAGTTCCCTGTCCTAAGGAGCCTGGTCTAGTAGTTCGATTAAGTAAGCTATTTGGATGAAGAAAGTGAACAGTACAAAGCAGTGTTTGATGAGGTACCTAGCGAGCTGTCAACCCTCAGCGCCTAGGAGACCATGGGAGATGGAAAGCGGCTGGAGAATGTACCTGTCAGAGGGAGGGGCAAGCAAGGAACCAGTGCTGAAGAACAAGGAATATGGGGTAGAGGATATCTCAGAGAGGTTATTTTTACTTGAGCATACTCATATGTTCCATCAGCAAAATATATTGGGGTTTTTTCATTGTTGTTGTTCTTGTTTGGTTTGGTTTTGTAATTTTCTTGTGGCAACATATTTCCCATTTTAGCCACTTAAATGTGAACTTCAGTGGCATTGGTTCCACTCAGTGTTGTGCTTCCATCACCACCATCCATTCATTACCTGAACTTTTGTGTCACTCTGGACAGGAACTTGACCCATTAAGCAGTAACTCCCATTCTCTCCCACCCCAGGTGGCATCTGGTCTACTTTCTGTCTCTATGGATTTTCTGGATATTGTGTGGGTGGCATGATGTAGACGCATGCACCGTGGTCTTTTCAGCAGTAAGTGAGGGCTCCATGATGGCACCACACACGCAGTTAGGCAAGCAGTGCCCTCCTCAAAGACACCGTCCACGAAGGGGTGAGGCCAGGAGGGGATGAGGCCCAGCCCGAGCCTTGTTGACTTTGCATCTTGGTGCTAAGCCATTCTGCCCAGAATGAGGGGTACCTTTTCTCTGCCCAGCATCTGTGAGCAGGGCTAAATCCAAGCAGAGGGGTGCCTTTTCTGAGAAATTGTCATAGGAGTGATGCCAGACAGCACTGCGGGTCCTCAGAGAAAGTGAGACCTCACCAAGGGCTGGTGCTGTGAGGGTGCTTGACTCAGTCACAGGAAAGAATTCAAGGATGAGTCAGTGTGTACAGCCAAACAGTTTAATAAACTCAATGCTGGAGAGCCCTGGGAATTCTCAGAGAAGTGGAGACCTTGACCAGGGGCTGACACCTTGAAGGCTCTTGACTCAGCTGCAGGAAAGGACTCAAGGATAGTCTGTGTGTACAGCCAAAGACTACGAAGACAAGTCAGTGTGTACAGCTCAGAACTTTAATGCATGGCAAAAAGTATACCCTGGAAGGGAGTGAGCATGGGCATTCTCCAAAGTAGGAGAGGTACTCTGAGGTTGGGATTTATGCATTATGAGGACCTGGAGGGGCCCTTCCCTCTCTGATTATGCTAATAAGGCACCAATAAGCTGCCCTTTACATTGGTTCTTCTCAGATGCTGAACTGAGTGAGGGCTGGGTGTGCTCATACCAAAAGGAGCTTCTTATTATGGGCCTTAGGGTCACTTCCCCTCTCTGTTTCCCTATGCAGACCCCTCTCTCCTTCCCCCCCCCCCAGCTCCTTCCCTGCCTCAGGAGTGCTTCACTCTTTGTACACAGAGGTGCTGTATAGGACAGCTACAGCTCTGCCTCTAAACTGTAATCTGACACTGAATAAGTCAGCCAATATCTGAATAAGTGCAGCTGAGGTGGATTATTGAAGTTCCATAATGAGTCTCCCTACATAAAGATGGGCTCTTAAGTAGATTCCTGCCTATTGATTTTGAAGATTAAGCATGGTGTGTGTGTGTGTGTGTGTGTGTGTGTGTCTGTGTGTGTGTGTGTGTGTGTGTGTGTTTGGGGGGGAGGAGAAAGTAGAAATGCAGTAGAAGGTCTTTCAACAGTTCTAAATTTTTGAGTCCAAAAACTAAAAAACTTGATGCTAAGTTTTAATAGAGTTCTCTCTATTTTAAACCGAAGCAGTGTTTTCCTAATATTTCAAGGCATTGCATGTTCCTTTTGCCACATAATGCAATTCAGTTATGGACTGAGTCCTCTAATGTACTCTGGTGCTTTAAGTACTTATGAGCAGAAATGAAGAAGGCCAGGCCTCTGTCCTCAGATATTTATCTACTTAGGAAAAGAGAAATGCTAACCATAAAAGGAGAGCATTGGCCATACAAAGGGTTGATTCATTATCATTATAGGCTGGGTAAGTGGTAAGCAAGCAACCACAAATGCTTATACTAATGTAACATTTCCCACCTTTGTGGTCATTTTCAGGTGAATTAGGATTAAAATTAATCAGTTACAGCAATGCCATTTCAATGTCTTACTTTGTACTCAGCCACCATGGAGTTTTCACATCTGCAGGGGTATATATTTTGTGAGTTTTTTGCTGTGTGGTCTGACACCAAAGAAGGTCTGACCTATGGATAACGCACTTTGTCTCCCCTCACCACGTTCCTTCCTTCCTCTGCCTTCTGCATTGGAAATGGCTAAAGGCCTCTGTTGTGAGAGGTCTGCCACTGCCGATTGAGGGCATGCACCCCAAAGCCACCCTGTCTGCCTCTGTTCATTAGCTGTTCAATGTACACACCCTCTTGCCTCTCTTTCCTTTCTATTCCCTCTTTTATCAACTTCAGCCTCATTGTGATCAAAGCTATTGATCACGACTGTATACAATTACTACCCTAGACCTTGTGGTCAGTATGAAGATGAGTAAGACTCCAACCCCCATTCTAGAGCTGTCAAGTTGAAGAGCTAATGAAGAGGATGGATGGATGGATGGATGGATGGATGGATGGATGGATGGATGGTTGGAGAGAGATGGAGATTGGGAGAACTAGTATAGATTAAGGGTTATAGTTGCTAAGTGTGCCCAAAGATAGACAGAAATGAATTTGAATCCCAGCTCAGACAGAAACTAGCTCCATGACCTTCTGAGAGCCTCAGATCCCTCATCTGCAAAATGGGGATAATAATGCCTTCCTAGCTTGGGTTGCTGTGGATATTAGAGACTGGGTATGTAAACCGTGCAGCACAGTGCTTGGTTAAAACAACAAAGTGGGACTCAGATAACTAACACAAAAGGTGGTAAGTGACATAAGAGAAGTACAAACACAGGGCTGTGGGGTTTCCCAGCAGGAAGGCTCACACCTGGCAGGAGGCTGCACATGAGTGTGCGCTGGAGCCTCCCAGCCTCCAGGTGATCCACTGCCCCAGCACATGGCTAGGCAGGGCAGGCAGGGCCCACGGGATACAGACTGGGTGGCTGGGCACAG
>PVIY010056810.1:0-13162 GCA_004026745.1 Myrmecophaga tridactyla
AAAAAAAAAAAAAAACATAGTGTGGGTGGTGCTCAGTGGCAGAATTCTCGCCTGCCATGCCAGAGACCTCCTAGGTTCGATTCCCAGTGCCTGCCCATGTGAAAAAAAAAAAAGAAAAAAGAAAGAAAGCACTGGTAAATGTTTGTGAAAGCACAAACAGTGACCCCCGACTGTAAATTATGACTGTGGTTAATAGTACAATTATAAAAATGTTCTTTCATGAATCGTAACAAATGTGCCACACCAATGCAAGGTGTAAATAATAGGGTAGTATATGGGAACTCTGTATTCTATGCATGATATTTCTGTAAACCTACAATTTCTCTAACAAAAAATGTTTGTGAAAGCGAGGATGAATGAGGGGAGGGGGGATTCCATTCATGGAACCAGGGACATCAGCTCATCAGCTATTGCTTAGATCCACATCAGTCACACCTGACCTGAGGACAAATACCCCCTCCCTGGATTGCCAGCTTGTGGAATGAGATACGGGCAGATGCAGGCCAGGACTCAGAGTGAGGAAGCTTCCTTCACATTAATTCCAGTGATCACGGCCCCTGTCTGTAGTGGAGAGGAAAGGCTTTCTCAACACACTACCTTTTTTGGAAATCTCTCACATCACACCACATGGCCAGTCACCACTCCACCCATCTGACGTCTGACCTGCCCTGGCACACATCATCCACACATTCCTGTGCTTGCTGGCAGACCCAGGCAGACCATCCTGACCTCAACTTTCCTTCCACTGTGCTGGTGAGGGGGGCAACATTTGACTCAAGGTCCAGGGGCATTTGTCTCAGTCTGAGGACATGATTTTGCTTAATGGTAATTAGTCTTGATAGGTGAAGAATATTTCTGTTTGCTCAGTAATTGTGATAGTCAATAGGAGAACTCAAACTGGGAAGAATGGAAAAGCAAAGAACAAACAGCTAAGGAAACTGCAGAGACAACTACATATACACCCAGGGTTATAAGCCCCACACAGAACATGGCTTTTGGGGGGTTGTTTGTTTTGCCACCAAATTACTGTTACTATTAGGAAGAGAAATAGGGAGTATTTATCCAGCAGTGACCCATTATTATAATAGGTTTTAATCAGAGCAAAAGTCACATTTGTTTTCCTTAAATAGCATGGGTAAAGTCTCTGAAAGGAGAAATCTTAGCTTGGAATCTTTGTGTCAGCATGAGCAATTTGTGTTGTCTAGTCTGCAAGTCTCAAAGAGCTATTATTTGATTTCCAAGCTAGCCTTGAACTCTTTATCAGTTGTAATTTATATACTTGGTGTAGCAATTCATAAGCTAACTTCATGATTCCGGAAGAGTGGTTTGGAACTGGTCCATCTGTGGATTCATTTTCACTGGAAAATGTGAAGAGTCAAATTAAGGCAATACCTGGGCCTCCTCATCGTGGAGAAGTTAGGAATTTGGAAGTACAGTGCATCTTGTACGTTGAAGAGAGGAACAAATTGATCTCATGTCTAATATGTTTGATTTTAAAAGATCTATGTTCACAGAGAGCAAACACAGACTGGACATGTTTAGAAAGGTTGGGATCTTTGTTTTTTTCACTGGTAATTCCCAGTGCTCAGGTCTGGCACCTTATGGGCTCTCAGGAAGTTTTTGTAGGGTGACTAGTCAATATTTACACTGTGTTCAAGGGAGAAAGAACAAATCGATAGGTATTCAATTGTCAACAAGCCCAAGGCACTCTGGGTAACAATGTCATGCCTTCAAACTTCGTTCTAAAGCTTGTGGGGCTACAATATGAAACAAAGAGGAGGAGGAAACCAGGAGTTACAAGAAGAATAACTGAAGGGATACCTTCATCAGCTCTGGAAACCATCCACATTCCAGGATCAGCTTGGGTTTGATTTGGGCACTTGATCTTATTTGGAGAATAGGATAGTGGGAGTCCAGGGCACAGGCTAGAATCAAAGCTGGATGGAGAGCAGGTGTGTCCTACCAGAACCCAGTCAGTAGCTGAAGGTACAGGTGAAAAGGGTTGGTCTTATAGGAAGGAACTGGGCAAGAACCAAGCAGTGTGAAAGAACCCAAGTATAAGCAAAGAACTAGAGTACAGAACAATGAAACTGGGATCAAAGCCAGATTTATTGGGCTAACATGGCAGACAGCTGGGGAATGCTGGAATCTGGTGGGTGACCGTGGATGCCCAGAGCACACAGCTTTCCAGCTCACTGTTAGCAGGACTAATTCTAAGAGTCGCCAACTGGTAGACAGGGGTTGATAACCTAGGCAGCACTGGGCCTACAGGTAAAGAGCATCGGATCAGCCCCATCACTGCATGCTTCCACCATGTCCTTAATATCTTCTTGTGTGACATTCATCACACTTGCAATTACTTCAACAGCATATATTCCTTGCTAGTCTATGAGCTGCATGAGGGCAGAGGCTGGTAAATCCCAGAATGATTTGAACAGTGAATGAAGAAGTACTTGCAAAGTCCCCTTAGCGGGATGGGAAAAAAAAGGGGGGAAACTCAACTTCCCCATCTGGAGAATTCCTGATATTCTGACAAGTAGTGGGGACAACCAAATCAATAGGGCAAGCTCCCAATCTTGGGGTTTGCCCCTATGAAACTTATCCCTGCAAAGGATAGGCAAAGGATAAAATTATGCCTGAGTCACCCCCAGAGAACCTCTTTTGTTGCTCAGATGTGACCTCTCTCTAAGCCGACACAGCTAGCAAACTCACTGCCCCCCCCCCATATGGGACATGACTCCCAGGAATGTAAACCTCCCTGGCAATGTGGAACAGAAATCCTGGGATGAGCTGGGACTTGACATCAAGAGATTGAGAAAACCTTCTCCACCAAAAGAGGGAAGAGAGAAATGATTTCAAATAGAGTCAAGAGGTTATCCTGGAGGCTATTCTTACGCATTATATAGATATCCCTTTTTAGTTTGTGGTGTATTGGAGTGGCTAAAGGGAAGTACCTGAAACTGTAGAGCTGTGTTCCAGTAGCCTTGATTCTTGAAGATGATTGTATGAAGATGCAACATTTACGATCTGTGTGATTGTGAAAACCTTTTGTCTGTTGCTCCTTGTATGGGCAGATGAGTAAAAAATATGGATAAAAAATAAACAAATAATAGGGGGAACAAAAGTTAAAATAAATTGAGTAGATTGAAATACTACTGGTCAATGAGAGGGAGGGGCATGTATGAGTTTTTCTTTTTCATTTCTTTTGCTGGAAAGATGCAAATGCTTAAAAAAATGATCATGGTAATGAATATACTACTATGTGATGATATTGTGAGCCATTGGTTGTATACCAAGTATAGAATGTTTGTATGTTAAGAATATTCGTATGTTTGTTGTTTACAATAAAAATATTTTTTTTAAAGCCTATTACCACTTGTGCCAGGACCTGATTTTGGGTCCTGATCTGTTGGACCCGAAGTCTGCCCTACAGTTACTGCCCCCCACCTTGGCCACTCCTTGACTTCCATTCTTCCACGCCCCTGCAGCTGTGGCAGACCACACCTGGGGAGAGCCTCCCCAGAGCCAGAGAGCCCTGCCCACCAGATGCAAGCGCAGCATCCCACTTTGTTCTGACCTCCTGAATTCCAAACCACATACATTAAAGTTCAGCTCCGTTCGGGTTCCTGATCTCAGTTTTCTCCTCCCATGAGCATCCAAATCAGGGCTGGCATGTCCTATGCTCTAGAAAGTCTCTGAAATCAAACCTAATGAACAGCAGAAAGGATGAGGATGATGGGAGAGAAAGAACATCTGTGCGTGTACGTGTGTATTTTTAAACTAATAGGAAAAACACTGCACATAAAATTCCCACAGGACAAAATCCTACCCAACAGGAAATTGTAAATGGTTCTAAGAAAGTCCAAAGAACGTAAACTGCAGAATAACCATTGTATGACATCTTCGGATCTAAAAGGGCTTGATGTTTGCCAAAACACTGGCCTGTGAGGCAAACAGCTGCAAGAGATGATGTTGCAGATCTGGAATGCAGAGTCTGTTGCCCCTTAGTTTTATTTGGTTGCTTATTAAAGAATTTGTAGGTTCACAGGAAAACCATGCAGAAAATACAGAGCTCCCGCACATGCCCCCCTCACACATTGCTTTCCCTACATCGACACCGTGCATCTGCCACAGGTGATGAAACAAAATTATTACAATTATACTTTTAACTAGAGTCCACAGTCCACAACAGGGTTCACTGTGTTGAACCTATGGGGTTTTTGCCCCTTCATTTTAGAGCAAATAAAACAAAAGGACTTCAAACACAATCATAAGAGGACTGGGGAAAACCAACCAACCAACCAAATGACTTGTAACTAGTGTGAGTAATTTCCAGAGAGACGCTCTGGCATATATGGAAGGGGCAAGAATATCTGTATCATATTCAGATGTATCAGTCTCTTAAAAAAAAGAGGGGATTTTGACTTTTCCTTGTGACACCTCCATTCAGTGAAGTCAGAATGCACTGGAGCCCAGGTGGGGAGCAAAGCAGTTAGAGCTTCCAACCAGGCATCTCAGAGGTGCAACCGGTCTTGGAGTCAGCTAAGGGGATCTGTTACCAGATTATCAACCCAGAGAGATGCTGTGCCAGGCAGGAGAATGCCAGTTAGAGGCTGAACACAGAGCAGGAAAGACAGGGTATCACTGGGTTGAAATATTGTTTCAAGAACTTCCATAAATGCAGTGATTACCCTCGTGGCCTGTTTTATTGGTTTGGGGTAATATTGTCCTGTTAAATGACAAAGGAAATGTAATACAGAAATAGCTAACTGTTGTGGAGCCTATGAACATATAAAAGTTCCACACAGTATAAAAGCAAAATAGAGTTTATTGGGGAGAACTTTATGAGCATAAAAGTAGCAAAGCTCACAAAATCCCCCCGTTGGTCCCAGGGAAATGTGCTTAGGCTGGGACTAGACATGTATTCCCCAAATGTGCTTAGGCTGGGACTAGACATGTATTCCCAAGAGGACCCACCCCATAATGCTTTGCAGACTTATAGAGAACAGTGGGCACGTAACAACGGGAGCTTTCAGAGCAAGCTGTCAGGGAGGGGCACTTCCAGAGCTCAGCCTGGTATCTGCCTGCTCCTCCCTTGAGCTAATTTAGGCCTGCCAAGACAGCTTCCTGCTAGCTACTGAAAAGAGGATAAAATGGGCCTCCTGTGACTTTTTTTTTCAGCAATAGTACTAAAAGTAGAGTCAAACAAATACATGTACATGCATGTTCACGGAAGCACACTATTCCCAATAGCCAAAAGGTGGACACAACCCAAATGTCTATCGATGAATGAAAGATGAGCAAATTGTGGTATATATCCACCATGAACGATGTGCTGATACAGGCAGCAATGTGGATGAACCTCAGAAACATGCTAAATGAAAGAAGCCAGACATAAAACGTCACGTAATGTATGATTCCATTTATCTGAAATATCCAGAGTAGGAAATCCGCAGAGACAGGAAGAGATTGGTAGATGCCAGGGGGATGAGGGAAGGAGGATTGGGGAGTAACTACTTAATGGGTACAAGGTTTTTTGGGGGGTGATGAAAATGTTGTGGAACTAGATAGAGGTGTACTGGTTGCACAACACTGTGAGTGTACTAAATGCCACTGACTTGTTTACTTTCATATGGCTAGTTTTCTATTACTAGAATTTCACCTCAGTTTTTAAAAGTGAAGTCCCCTTATGAGATCCCCAAAAGAGCCCAGGATGCCCTGTCTTTCTTAAAATAGGTAAAGAGGCTGTAAGGTAATCCCAGTAACCGCCTCATTCACATGAGGACAAGTACCCAGTGGGGGGGGTGGGGGGTGGGCAGCAGCAGCTTAACACTACTTTATAAAAATCCACAGGGATGCCTTGATCTCACTGGAGAGGCCTCTGGGCACCCAAAGATGACCAAGCGACACGCCTCATAGAGGCCGGCAAGGGATGGTAATTGGAGAAGCTGACAGAGAGGCTCCAGCAGCACAGGCAAGTAGTAGTGGCCAGTGAGGACAAGAGAAAGTCCAGAAAACCCTGGGGCTCACAGCCTCTTGGAACCACAAAGGAGCATGTCCTTGGCACCAGCAGTGGATTAAGAACAGCAGTAATGGGGGGGCAGTTCGGGCCAGGTGACAGTGATTCATTCATGCAGTCAGTAATTTCTTTCTGTATTCAATGGTACAGTATTGAGTAGTATATTCAGTATAACAGAACTCAAAGAAGGCAGTGACTCTAGAAAGATCAGGATCTGATTCCCCATTATCAAAAGAAGTGCCGAGTCAAAACAACTTCTGATAACAGACCAGACCAAGGACGAGGGCTGACACACTCCCACCAGGTGAAATCGGGACCCAGGAAATTTGGGGGTTGATGAGTGGCATCTCGGTTCAGCGCCTGGCACAGTGCATACATAATGAGGCTTCACTAAAATGTGTCCCTTGTTTTCTACTGGATGGTGTATCTCAAAAACAAGAAATACATCTACATATCCACCCACCTGCATACAAATTGTCAGAATCAAGACCCAAACTTCCTCATGCTAGATTTCTAAATAAAATAAAGCCCTGAAAGAAACACTTTTCTACTCAAACTTCAAGAGAGTCACCAGACATAGGGAGCGGCTCTGATTCTAAAGAAATCCATGCCATTTTCCACATCCAGACTCATGAAACTCCACCCTACAGAAGTGAAAATGTCAGCGTTAGCAACAAGTTATCACAGTACCTGCTTTGCCACCAGCTCTGGGGTGAATGCAAGCATATGTTCTAATACTTTCATTTTAATCAACCACTGAATAACTAATTAAAATATTAATATCTGCCCATTTTCAAACGGGAAAATACAAATTTCCTGAAGTTGGACTCTATTTAGCCCGCTTGCCAAAAGAGTAGGAGCATTGCTTGATTCGCTCCCAAGAAAAGCATTAGTCACAGAATGACTTACAGCATTTCAGAACTCTGAAGGTCCTTAGAGAGCTTCACATACCCTTATTTTGAGTGACATTGAGTCAGAACTTAGTAGGTTTTGGCCCATAGCAAGATTTACAAAGGAGACACCAGATACAATGGGTTTTTATTATTAACTTTTTTTCTGATTATAAAAACAGTGCATGCCATTGTAGAAAGTTTAGGAATGCAGAAAAGTACAAGATAAGAGATAATCACCCATAAATATGAAACCATCTGGACATAGAGCTATTAGCATCTTACCATATTTTCAAATGCATACTTTATTTCCAGACTATTTTTTAAAGTCTACATACCAATTTTTGCGTGTGTTTTCTTTCTACCAATTCAGATCATACTGAAAAATATACAAATTGAATTTTTGTTATATTATTAGCATTTTCCCAAGTCATTAAATATTCTTGAAAATCTGATTTCATGGGTTATATCATATCGATTTACCATAATTTACTCACGATTCCCCATTACTGGATATTTAGATTACTTCCAAGATCCAATAAATAATCTTGTACTTAAATGTTTATGAAATCTTCTGATTATTTCATTAGCTAAATTCTTAGAGTTACCGGGTCAGACATTTGTCATTTTAAAGATTCTGGTACAGAAAGGTTATAACAGTTTAAATTCCCATCATGCTCTTACCCATTATGAGTATTATCTTATTTATATTAAACAACAAGACTCAAGTGCAAACAGAAAGACTCCATTACCTATAAACATGCACATATCAAATCAAATGTAATCCGTCTTTCCTAAACAGACATTAGCTGAAATTTCCCCTTTGAAACATCTGGTAGAGTTTCACATTCATTGGCAGGTTTAAAAAAAATTTTTTTTATTGTATAATGTAACATATATACAAAGGAAACAAAGAAAAAAGCAATAATTTTCAAAGCACACTTCAACAAGTATTAACATAACAGATGCCAGAGTTTGTTATGGGCTACTAGTTCATCATCTCAGGTTTTTTCTCCTAACTGTTCCAGAGCACTGGAGGCTAGAAAGAACACACATTATATATATATTCATATATATGCATTTTTTATCATCACAATCTACTTTTTTGTGTGTGTGAAAAATAACACGTTTACAAAAAAATGAACAAGAAATTTCAAAGCACATTGCTACAGTTAGTTGTATTATAGATTTCAGAGTTTGGTATGGGTTACAATTTCACAATTTTAGACTTTTACTTCTAGTGACTCTAAGATACTAGAGATTAAAAGAAATATCAGTATAATGATTCAGCAATCATACTCATTTGTTAAACCCTAACTTCTCTGTAACTCCAACATCAACCTTGATCTTTCTCCCACTCTTTAGTGGTATTTGGGCTATGCCCATTCTAACTTTTTCATATTGGAAGGGGCTGTTGATAATATGGGATGGGGATGGAACTAGCTAATGTCTTGGAGAGGCTGGCCCCTCTGTATTTCAGGACATATCTGGACCAGGGACCCATCTGGAGGTTGTAGGATCCTGCAAAGTTACCCTAGAGCATGGAACCTTTGTAGAATTATATATAATGTCCAAGGTGTTCTTTAGGAATGGCAGGAATTGTTTTGGTTGGGGTTTGGCAAGATAGCAATGTCTAACTCAAGCTTGCCTCCAGCGTAGCCTCTCAAATCTACTCGCACTCTCAGCCACTGATATCTTAGTTACACTTCTTTTCCCTCTTTTGGTAAGGGTGGCATTGTTGAGCCCATGGTGCCAGGGTCAGCTCATCCCTGGGAGGTATCTCTCATGCCACCAGGGAGATTTTCACCCATGGATGTCATGTTCCACATAGGGTAGAGGGCAATCATTTCACTTGCAGAGTTGGGCACAGAGAGACAAGCCATATCTGAGCAACAAAAGATCCTCCAGGAATGACTCTTAGGCATACATTTAGGTAAGTTAAGCTTCTCCACTACATACATAAACTTCACAAGAGCAAGCGTCAAGACCAAGGGCTTGGCCTATTGATTAGGGTGTCCCTAATGTTTGACACCATATCAGGGGTTTCCCCAGTGGTAAAGTTTAATAGCACCATATTTTTTCTTTCATCCCTCAAGGAACTTTGCCAATACTTTTTATCTGCTTAACATACTTTGGGATGTATCCAGGCATTACATTATGCTATACAGGATTAAAGGCCCACATTCTTATTCTGGGCTCTAATAAGATTGTGTTTAGATTGTTTAAATGATCTATCCAGACAGGTTGAATTAGATTATGTGCTACAGAAAATTTAGGTTCTGGACAAAATAAACCTTTCTTCCTTTGGTTTCAAAGAGTAGGTGAAGTTCTGAAATACAAACAATGTCTCTTTTACCCCTGTGTTCTGAATTACCTTAATCTCCACCTGATCATCTTCATTGTTATCTCTAAATACCAGTTTATACATATAATAGACTCTCAAAATCCAGAAATGACAATTACTGTTCTGGACCAAATGTGACTGCGATGAGAGCTTACAATCTTGGCCCCAGTTTTCTTGTAAGTATTTTCTAAATGAGATCATACAATATTTGCTTGTTTGGTTCTGGCTTATTTTGCCTCACCAAATGTCCCACAGGTTCATTCACACCATCATTGACAGATTTTTAAAAAGCACTTTTCTTCACACTTCTTTTCTACATTATTTGTGTGTATATTTACAATGAGCACACATAACTTTTATAAAAAAAAAAACTCAGTTAAA
Source organism: Myrmecophaga tridactyla (assembly GCA_004026745.1). Lineage (NCBI taxonomy): Eukaryota > Metazoa > Chordata > Mammalia > Pilosa > Myrmecophagidae > Myrmecophaga > Myrmecophaga tridactyla. The sequence goes on from PVIY010056810.1 coordinate 9,635, forward strand.
TAAAAACATGAGGACATACATGTTTCAGCCATAACTGCCATCGTGCAGTAACTTGTCAAAATGATGAACACATAAGTAAACAGAAGAGGAACTCTTCTATGTTTTCTATGCCATTTAGAAAACATGAAGCTGTTCCCTTGGCCACTTACATGGGAATCTAAAAGAAAGGTGATATTTTGACATCAAAGGACCAGGCACTGTTGGAAAAGGAATGCCCCATAAATGTTACAGTGGTGCATTAGTTTGGAGGCTACCAGAATGCGATATACCCAAACTGGAACAGCTTTTATAGAGGGGAATTTAATAAGTTACAAGTTTACAGTTCTAAGGAAGTGAAAGTGTCCAAATGAAGGCACCACTAAGAGGTCACCTTCATTCAAGAAAGGCTGATGGATCAGGAACACCTCTGTCAGCTGTTAAGTCATATGGCTGGCATCCCTTGGTCCCTGGTCCCTTGCTTCTGGGTTCAGTTGCTTTTAGCTTCTGTTCCCATGGGGCCCCTCACTTTGCTTCTCCGGGGCTGGCTTTCATCTCTTGGCTTCCCTTGGTTCTTTCCAAGTTCTGGCTTGCTTAATATCTCATGGCAATGTCTGCTGGGCTCCAAATATCTCCAAACATCCATGTCTCTGTTTTCCATGTATACATCTGTGTCAGCGCTGCTGTGAAGTTTCCGTCAGCTCTGCGGCTTCCGTCAGCTCTGTAGTTTCTGTCAGCTCTGTCATTTCTCTCCAAAATGTTTCCTCTTTTAAAGGATTTCAGTAAACTAATCAAGCCCCCCTTGGGATGGGTGGGGCCGCATCTCCATGGAGATGATTTAATCAAAAGTTGCACGCTGCAGTGTTGAGTCAGGATTAAAAGAAATGGCTTGGATCCAATACACAAGATTGGATCAGGATTAAAACATGGCTTTTCTGGAGGCACATATTTTCAAACCAGGACACAAGGCAAAACCAGAAGAGTCTATAAGTTGTGTGGTATGCTGTTGGTGCTTTTGTACATGCACAAGGGCAAGACTTTAGTCAAGAGACTTAATGTACATATTGAACACTCTAAGTAAGCACTCTAAGAGCTGAAACGGCATCCTGAAATGTGTGAAGGAAAATGATCAGAAAAGAAGGAAGCCAAAGAGAATGTCCTTGCATTCCACTGAAGCACCTGCCTGCTCCACCCAAAGAAGCAAACTTTGTGAGAACCAACAGAAATGAGCCTGAACTGCTAGAACATTTTCCCTATGAATTCATGCATAATAGGTGTAAAAATAAATAAATGACCTTTGGATTTAAAACAAGACAATGAGCAACCATGAAGAAATGGCTTTAATTCAATGGTTCTACAGATAAACAGTTGCTGAGTTGCATACTTACTTACATACATCATTCTGAATAAAATATCACAAAACACAGAGTATTTGTTTTCTTATGTGTCCAATGGGAACCAATGAAAAAAAGACTTAATTTTTTGTTTTTGTTTGTTTAGTCTTTCAGAAAGATTTTAACAGAAAGGAAACAATGCACTGGTATGGTTTTAAGAGGTATTGACTTAGATAGTATTGCTCGATTTTCTTAGCTCAAATGGAAGGGAAAATCATCTTTTGCTATTAAAATAGTATTTAAAAAAAACCAACCTTCTTTGACCTGTACCTTCCTCTATCTCTTCTCTTTCTTCCTCTACCCACCTTCCCAGTCAAAGCTGTTGGATGAAATGTCCTTTCTGCTCGCCCTGAATTCCAAGCTTTCCTGCGTTATTGCACCTTCTATGTTGTCTACTTATACATCTGCCTCCCTCACTAGATTGTCAACTACTGGAAAGTAGAAGCCATGTCATATTCAACTTTGAATGAAGTCCTGTGGCTATCCTCAGATCATGCCTGGCAGCTAGTAAACAAATGAATGTAGGAGTGTAGATGACTGCAAATTCTTTGCTACTCTCCTCATCTAGAGGTGAAATCTGTTTCTCCACCTCTAGAATTTGGCTGGGCCTGTGATTCCTTTGACCAACAGAATATGATAGAAATGAGTCCATGCTATTTCTGAGCAGACATGAAAGGTCCATGTGGAGGATAATCATCACTCTTGGCCAACAGCCTGAGCTAACTACATCCAACGTTCAGTACCAATTTACCAGCCCGAGAATGAACCACCTTGAAAGTTGATCTTCAGTTATCCGTCAATCCACCCAGATGACACCAAATGAAGCAGAGATGAGCTGTGCCAACAGAGTTCTGAGCAAATTTCAAAATCTACAAACATATAAATGAGAGATATTGTTTTAAGCCACAAAGTTTTAGGGTGGTTTGTGATAGAGCATTAGATAAAACAAATCGTTTGGTTCTGTTGGGTAAAATCAGAGTCTTTGTTACTTTTCCTCCTTTGTTAATCATCCTGCTTTCTTTCACTTGATTTCTTTGTACATCAATATTCCTTTGATCAGTTCTTGATAGTAGGCCGGGATGGTTGGTGTGCCGGCATACCATGGCCCTAGAAAAGCCATGTTTTAATTCTAATCTATTTTGTGGACACAGCTGTTTCTTAATCCCTATTCAGTACTATAGGTTGGAAGCTTGATTAGATTATCTCCACAGAGCTGTGACTCACCCAGTTGTGGGTATTAATCATTGATTATAGGGAGGTGTGACTCTACCCATTCCAGGTGGGTCTTCATTAATTTACTGGAATCCTTTAAAAGGGGAAACATTTTGGAGAGAGACATGAGAACCACAGAGCCCACACAGCCAGACCTTTGGAGATGAAGAAAGAAAATGCCCCGAGGGTGCTTCACGAAGCAGGAAGCCTGGAGAGAAAGCTAGCAGACATCACCAAGCTTGCCATGTGCTTCCCAGTTAATAGAGAAACCCTGAACTTCACTGGCCTTTCTTGAGTGAAGGTAACTTCTTGTTGGTGCCTTAATTTGGACATTTCTACAGCCTTGCTTTAATTTGGACATTTTCACAGGCTTGGAACTGTAAATTTGCAACTTAATAAATTCCCCTTTTTAAAAGCCGTTCCATTTCTGTTATATCGCATTCCGGCAGCTAGCAAACTAGAAAGGTCGGTTAGGATGATTTCTCAAAATTAAAAAATGCCATGCAAAAATAAATATTTTTATGTATGTCTTCTCCCAGTTTTCAGCAATACAATAATCATTGTTCATTAGGAAGATATGCTTCTTTAAAGACATGACTGAAAGCATACCAGATTTCCCTTAGGTGAAACAAACATACATTTATTGGTGAGGAATATAAAGGCATACAAGAGCTCATGTACCTCTGACCAAACTATCTTATTGAGAACAAGTGAATGCATTTTTTTCAGTGAATGGATTTCTTTATAAAAGATAATCTGCCTAATGCATCCAGCCGTGTCAAAGCTAGGAGTGCCAACAGTCTCACTTCTGTCTTTTTGAAATACTACAACATACAGAGCTCTAAGGGCTGATACTGTCCATGCTGTAAGACCCTGGTAGGATCAAAACTTCCCTCTTTTTAAAATTCTTTTAAAATTCTGACTTACAAAGCAAAAAAAAAAAAAA
>PVIY010056811.1:0-13157 GCA_004026745.1 Myrmecophaga tridactyla
AAGGGCTTAGTGAAGGAAAGACAAAAGTGAGTAGTGGGGTCAGGGGCTTAGCTGGATAACAAGGAACACATGGGGTGAAGCCAGGCCCTCTCCTTTATGCCCCCAGTGAAACCTATACACATTTTACCATAGCCTTGAGCACCTGGTTGCATTTGCCTATTTCCACATCTGCTGCTTCTCTCCCATAAGCTCCTGAGTTGGGGCCACACCTTAGCTTACATGGTGTCTGCACCGGGCACGTGGAAGGCACTCTATAAATGCTTATTGAATGGAGAGTTGTGCCTACCAGCCAGGACTGACTTCTGGTTGGGAGCCTGGCTGGAGGTACATACTGGTGATGCAAGATAACTTGAGAAGCTTCCAGAAACATACTGCTGGGCCTGGAGCCCAAACCTAAACAACTATAAACCAAGGCCTAGATGCCTTGCCTGGTTCCAATTATCCCCTGTCCCCCAGGGCTAGATTCAGTACAAAATAGGATGCCACCACAAAATCTACAATTCTGACATCCACTAACAGGAAGAATCAGATGTATGTGATGGGACAAAAAGTAGTAATTTACGAATGTGCCCATTCCCTCTCCCTACCAACTATTGATCTGTCTGGGTTTGCTGGTCTTTTTCTCCCCCAGTCTCTGAGGCCAATTTTTCTTAGCCAGATGGAGCTTTTGGAGCTTTGAAAGCAGAATCAGCGGTTTTGGGAGAGGACTCAGCTGGTGGCAATGATTCTTGCTCTGAGTTCGGGATAGAAAAAGTATGAGAGCTCCATTGCCTGCGGGAGTCAGATGGGAGGAGAAAGTAATTAGAATATACAGTTTAGAATTTATTCTCTCCAAGGTACCAATTAGAATGTTGTTTGGTGCTGGTAAATTTCAAAAAACATGATCCCTAGAAGGCTGGGAACAGGAGTTCATGTGAGTGAGTGATACAATTGTAGCTAATAATGTTGCATTATGTTTCAGAGGACCTGAAGAAGGATCTAAAGGTTAGAAATAATACATCTGAAGTTTGTTTTTTCTTTTTTTTTTTTAAAGTATTCTTTAAATTATCTAAATCCCTATAGTGTTGGGGAAAGTTCAGTGTGCTTCATTTAAGATAAATCATCTGGGCACATCTTTCTTTGCAAGTCCCTTTGTAAGTGTTAAAGGCTGGAGAAATACTTGACATCACGTTTATTTGACAGACCATTTTCTTTTACCCCGAGAGATGAGTGTTTCGTATTCCTTCTGAAGTACTTTGCTGACTATGATTTCAGATAGAGCTGCTTTTAAAAGGGTGTCCTCTGATTATGAAAAGCTGGGTTTTGAGAATAAGTGCTGCAGTCGACTATTTTGAATCCAGGTGTTTTGCTTTACTGTTTTACAACTCCATTGCACCAGACAGCAGAGGTTAGCATTCCATTTTCCATGCTGTAGTCGACCACTTCAGGTCTGTCTGAATTTAAAAAGTGGTTTGTATTTTTAGTGTAGAGAGCCTTTTCCCATCTGCCTATAGAGCAGAATGTGTAGATTATACAATGCATTTTAAATTCTAGACTTATTTCTTTTACCATAGCCTTCTTCCTTCATTTGCCAGCCCATATGTAGGAACTTAGAGTCATTTTCATGATGATCTAAGAAAAATTAAATCTAGAAGTTATATTTGCCCCCAAACACCATGCCGTGCTTTACAAAGCCTAATAGGGTATTTATGAATTTTTTTTTAATTCCTTGCTGTTTTGGGTTACTAGTGTTATTCTCCACTGACATGAAAATTATGAGTTGAAGTTTTTGTATTTCTGAAAAAAAATTTCATTCCCTAAAGACTTTGACTTGAGAAGAAAAAATTTGCGAACATTCAAAGCACTCTAGAATATTACATCAGAGCGATTTACGTTCATCTTCGTTGGATTCAGAAAACTGGTAAAGACAGTCTAAGATATTCTAATTATACAATTGCTCTATTTTTCTCCTTATATTTTTTCCTTTTAAAGGCAATACATGTTTGGGTGCACAGGTGGTTCAGTGGTAGAATGCTTGCCTTCCTTGTGGAAGACCCGGGTTCGATTTCTCAACCATGCACCAAAAAAAAAAAAAGCTGTATACATACTTATTGTAGAAATTTAGAAAGAACCAATAGACAAAAAGAAGGAACTAGAGATCACTCGTAATTCTTCACTCAGAGAGAACCAATTGAACATAATATTTATGGATGTTCATCTATGTGACAGAATATATCTTTTTATCTTTAAAAAACTAGATTAATAGATTGACTCAGTTTTTTGAGTGAGCTAAGAAGTTATCTCTTGGCTTCTTCCATGACCAAATTATTATTTAAGAAAATATGTCATTCTGAAGTCTTAGAAAGCATTCTTCCTTGACTTCGCCAGAAATGGTGAATTACATGTAGGCTGTTTATTCAATATTTTTCATTCTGTCAGCATGGTTGAGTGCCAAATGGCTGCCCTGACATATTTTCAAAGGTATGTTATTTTGGTACTTTGCAAAGGAAATCATAACCTTTAAAATGCTCCATAACCCTAACTATACAATTGGATTTATAGATAGATAATATGTTCCGTGTTTTATTGTTTTCTCAGTTTCATTATCTGGGATTGATGGCAGAAACTCTCAATATGTTCTAGTTTGCTAACTACCGGAATGCAACACACCAGAGATGGATTGGCTTTTAATAAAAGGGGATTTATTTCATTAAAAACATGTAGTTCTTGAGAGGAAAGGCAACTAACTTTCAACTGAGGTTCTTTCCTTAATAGGAAGGCACAGGGTGATCTCTGCTGGCCTTCTCTCCAGGCCTCTGGGTTCCAAACAGCTTTCCCCGGGGTGATTCCTTTCTGCATCTCCAAAGCTCTGGGCTGAGCTGCGAGTGCTGAGATGAGGTATGCTGAGCTGCTTGGGCTGTGCTGTTGAGCTCTGTCATTTAAGCATCCGGCCAAATAAATCAAATATCGTTCATTGCAGCAGGCACACCTAGCCGACTGCAAGTGTAGTCAGCAACAGATGAGGTTCACATGCCAGTGGCTCATGTCCACAGCAGTAGAACTAGGCACCTTCACCTGACCAAGCTGACACCTGAACCTAACTACCACATGTCCACCCCTTGTCAACTTGGCAACTATACACATCACCTTAAACGATATTAAAGTGAAAAAAATTCTCTTCTGGCTGTAGACCTATGAATCTCAAAACAAGTTATCTGGTGATAATATGCAAAGGACGACAGTCACAGGATACAGTTTTTCATTTCCATAGGAGGAAATTGGAAGGAACACAGGAGTCACAAGACCCAAACAGTTCTGAAAACCTGCAGGCAAACACCATTGGATTTCAAAGTCTGAAAGTCATTTATCCTTCAGCTTTAGAAAGTGGCAGTCCCACCCTTTCCAAGGGCCTACGCGGTGGCCTGCCTCTTTCCAAATTAGCCTCAGCGAATATTGAGGAGACCACCTTTTTCTCCGCTCCACGCTCTTCAGGCATTGGGGCCACACTCAGGCTCTCTGCCATTTCCAGGGCACACGTCCAGCCCCTCCATGTGGTGGCAGCCAGGCTCTCCCCAGTCCCTGAGGAGCATACTGTACCTTCTCCAAGGCCTGAGGCAGCATAACTCTTCCACTGCAACAAGGTGGGAGACTCATCCTCGCCTTTCAGGGTAAACTCACCCTCTCCATGAATATGGGTGGGATCCACTCTCCTGGCCTGAGGTTTCTTGGCTTCAGACCCGAACTTCCATAGTTCTCACTCTGCAAACTCCAATTTGTCCCTTTTGTATCCTCCCTTTGTCCAGATTGGCAGTGATTCCATTTAGACCAAAAGTCTCTTCAGGCACTCCAGGACTTCTCCATCATTCTCTTCACAGTTTCTCCAAAATCTTCCCCTTATCCATCCAAAAACTGGTCCAACATGACTGATATTTGCAAACTGCAGCAACACCCCACTTCTCTGGTACCAAATCTGTTCTAGTTTGCTAGCTGCCAGAATGCAACACACCAGAGACGGATTGGCTTTTAATAAAAGGGGATTTATTTTGTTAAAAATGTGTAGTTCTTAAGAGGAAAGGCAGCTAACTTTCAACTGGGGTTCTTATGTGGGAAGGCACAGAGTGATCTCTGCTGGCCTTCTCTCCAGGCATCAGGGTTCCAACAACTCTCCCCGGGGTGATTCCTTTCTGCATCTCCAAAGGCCTGAGCTGAGCTGCGAGTGCTGAGATGAGGTATGCTGAGCTGCTTGGGCTGTGCTACATTGACCTCTCTCATTTAAGCACCAGCCAGTTAAGTCAAACATCATTCATTGCAGCAGGCACGCCTCCTAGCTGACTGCAGATGTAATCAGTGACAGATGAGCTTCACATGCCATTGGCTCATATCCATAGCAGTAGAACTAGACATCTTCACCTGGACAAGTTGACACTTGAACCGAACTAGCACACAAGGTCACTCCATTTATTAAATTAGAGTATACAACTAATATATCTATAACTACGTGATAGAGCTTGGGAAAAATAAAAAGACCTTGTTTATCATTCTAGTTAGGTATTTTTACATCAGTGAGAAAGAGCTGTATTATTTCTAAAATACCATAGTGAACTCACCTGATTGAAAAAATGAGGTATCATGGTTAATGGAATTACATGATGCCTGAGACACCAGAAGAGCTCCTTGCTTTATTCCAATAAAGGATACTGCTGCAGAAGATGTTTTGTCCCTAAAATTCAAATCTGTCACTTCCCTCCTTAAAGCCCTTCAATAGCGCCTCATTGTCTACTCTGCAGAATTAATTCCAGACTCACTGCCATCCCCTCTTTCTGGAATGTTCTACTCTACCATCTCAGGTCAGGCATCACTCTCTCTATGAAGCCTTTCCTGGCTTTCTCTACCACCCTGCCTCCCCCCACCCCTTCCTGTAGGAACCATAGATCTTTTGTATCATCACTGCATATTCATGGTTGTATCACTGCATCCATAGCACATTGTTTTTACATGTGCCTCTCCTTGTTTGATTGTAAATTCCATTCACCATCTTTTAGAAGCTGACTATGCTTTGTGGCTCTTATCTTTCCTTAGGAATACAGTAACAGCTTTTCCACCAGCCTGCCTGCCTCCATTCTTACTCACTTGCTCCCTATTCATTCTCCACATCACCTCTAGGGTAAGTAGGTTCTGGAAACAGTGCCCCCAGGTCTGGTGGAACTGGGGTGAAATGAGCACCAGGGCACACTTGGCTCTGGGTCTCCTGCAATAAATATCTTGACTCCTTGGCCCTAGCCATAGGGTAGAAGATTCCAGAAAAGGGCAGGGATTGGGGAAAAAATGAGGAAGTAGAGAAGGTAGTGGCTGTGAGAAACTAAACGAAGAATCCCCGGTGGACAGCCATATAAATCACAAATCCAAAAATACGTGGTTCATATAAATAGTGCTACTATGAATACTTTTGTACATGTCACTTGGTGCAAAGATACAAGAGTTTCTATACTAGGAGTGGGATTACTTTGTTGTAGGATATACACATATCTACTAGATAATACCAAAATGTTAGCTCAACTCGTTGAAGCTATTTAGACTCCGACTAATAGACTTCCCAATTCTCTACATTCTTGTCAGTACTTGGTCTTACTCAACTTCTACATTGTCAGGCTGTTGGGTTTGTAATTGTATCTCATTGTGGTTTTAATTTTCATTTTCATTACAATTGATACTGTGTATATTTTCACATTATTGGCCAATTCACTTTTTCACTTCTGTGAAATGCCTAGGCGTATCTTCTGCTCATGTGTCTTTAGTTTATCTCTTTCTTAGTGATCTGTAGGCCAGTTATAGGTTGTTCAAATATCTTCCCTCAGTTTGCAATTTTCATTTTCTTTGTGGTGTCTTTTGATAAAGAAACTTCAAATAAAATGTAATCAAATTTTTCAATTTTTTCTTTGAAGCTTTCTTTCAAAGGCTTACCTTTCACATTTATCTCCTTAATGTAATTATAATTGTATACACATACACACTCAAAGCGTGCACACACATATTAGGTGAGGTAGGGATCCAATTCCTCTTATTTCCCCTATAGGGAGTGTCCCATCTCTGTTTATACTAAGAAACCCATCATTTTCCCCACAGATCTGCAATGCCATCTTTGTCACGTACCTGTTTGTAGTTGTTTTTTCTATTCCTTTGACCCATTTGTCCATCCCTGTGCAAATTTTGTATGGTCTTAATAGATATAGTTTTATAATATCTCTTGATATCTGGTAGGACAAGTCTCCTCATTCCCTTCTTTAGAAGTTTCTTAGCTGTCTTTAGGCAATTTGAGTCATTTTAAAAGGTTATTTGGATATTCTGAGACTGTAGAGTTCGGGGAAAATTGACATCTTAATGGAACTACCCCATTATTGTGTTATGTTTCTCCATTTACTTAGGCATTTTTACAGTTTCAGTGAAGTTTTATAGTACACCACATGGAGTTTCTTAAATATTTTTATTAGATTTACTCCCAGATGCCTTATTTTTTGTGCTATGTTGAATGATATACTTTAAAAAAAACTTTTTTACAGTAAAATATAACATTTTTACAAAGCAAAGAAAGAAAAAGGTAATTTTCAAAGCACACTTCCACATGTAGTTACAGAACAGGTATCTGAGTTTGTCATGGGCTACCATTCCACCCGAATGATATCCTTTTGCAGCTGTTTTTTTGCTGATGTATAGAAATGTAATTGATTTTGTTGTTGTGGTAAAATGAATAAAACATAGACATCATTTAAACAGTTTTAAGTGTATAATCCTGTGAAATCAATTGCATCAACAATGTTGTATAATTTTCACCATTTATTTTGAGGACATTTTCATCATCCCAGACAGAAGTTCATACCCATTGAGCAATAACTACCCATTCCTATTATTAACCACTCTTCTGCTTTCTGTCTCTATGAACTTTCTTATTCTAAGTATTACACACAACCACACATTTGTCCTCTTGTGTATGGCTCATTTCACCCAACATATGTCTTTATACTTCAACCGTGTTGGTAGCATGTGTCAGAATGTCATTCCTTTTTAAGACTCAGTAATATCCCACTGTATGCGTAGATAAACTTTTGTTTATCCATTCATCATTGTTTTGCCTAAGGCCATTACTCATGAGAAAGTCGGAAGTTGCCTTGTGTGAATAAAAGTCTGCTCTTTTAAGCGCTCGAGGCTGTTTTAACAAGAGAGCAGTCCTCTGCTCACCCATGTCCTCTTGTGTTTGGATATTTCTTTCACCGTGAGTGAGTGTGTCAGCATAATCGACTTTTTTTTCTTTTTTTGTGAAAGGCAACATATATACAAAAAAGCAATAAATTTCAAAACACATAGCAACAATTAGTTGTAGAACATATTTCAAAGTTTGGCATGGTTACAATTCCACAATTTTAGGTTTTTACTTCTAGCTGCTCTAAGATGCTGGAGATTAAAAGATATATCAATATAATGACTCAGCAGTTATACTCATTTGTTAAATCCTGTCTTCTCTGTTATAATTCCACCTTCTCCTTTAATCTTTCTCCTTCTTTAGGGGTAATTGGGCTACGCCCATTCTAACTTTTTCATGTTGGAAGGAGCTGTCGATAATATGGGGTAGGGAGATGAAACTATCTGATGTTCTGGAGAGGCTGGGCCCTCTAGGTTTCAGGGCTTATTTGGTCCAGGGATCCATCTGGAGGTTGTAGGTTTCTGGAAAGTTACCCTAGTGCATGGAATTTGTAGAATCTTATTTATTGCCCTAGGTGTTCTTTAGGATTGGCTGGAATAGTTTGGGTTGGGGGTTGGCAAGTTATGATAGTATTTATACTAATATTTTGTTGAGCATTTTTGCATCCATGATAAGAGTAGGATTGGACTGTAATTTTTGTCTTGTATTTTCCTTGCCTGACTTTGGTATAAAGGTTATACTCACATCATAAAATGGATTAGAAGATGTTCTTCCTTTTACACTCTCTGAGTTTAGGATTGGAATTACCTGTTCTTTGAATCTTGGTAGAACTTGCCTATAAAACTGCCTGGACGTGGTGTTTTCTTTATGGGGAAAAGTATAACTATTGATGAAATTTCATTAATGATTATACGCCTGGTGATTCTAAAACTATTTAACAACCAGCGTTTTAACAACCAGCAGAATGGTTGCACCAGTCAATCCCTGCAAACTCTGCCCTAAGCAACAGTCTGGCTATACCATTCTGTACAGATGAAATATCAGCCCCAATGTTTTAAATTTCAGATTTTAAGTTTCTTAAGTGAGTTTTGCAACTTATGTGTGTCTAGGAATTTGCCCATTTTACTTAAATTTTTTATTTAATTTATTGATTAATTGTTCATAATATTTAAAAGGCTTTATTTTTTAGAGAAGTTTTACTTACAGAAAGTACAGAGGGTACCCATATGCCTCCTCTTTCTCTCCCCCATCCCACAACAGTTTCCTCCATGATTAACATCTAGCATGAGTGTGGTACATTTGTTAAAATTGATGACCCAATATTGATATATGATTATTAATTAAAATCCATAGTTTACATTAAGTTCCACTCTTCATTGTGAAGTTCTTTGGGTTTTAGCAAATGTATAATGCCATCTGTCCACTATTATAGGATCATATAAAATCGTTCACTGCCCTAAAATCACCCTGTCCCTCACCTATTCATCTCTCTTTCTCTCTCCCCTTTAACCCCTGGCAACCACCCATCTTTTTTTGTCTCTATGGTATCGACTTTTCCAGAATGTCATATTGTTGGAATCATATAGTATTTTTTCAGACTAGCTTCTTTCACTTAGCAACATGCATCTAAGATTCCTCCATATTTTTCCATGGATTGATAATTCATTTCTCTTTATCAATGAATAATATTCCATTTTGTGGATGGACCACAGTTTGTATATCCATTCACCCATGGAAGGACATATTGGTTGCTTCTCATTTGGGGCAACTATGAATAAGGCCACTGTAAACATTTGGGTGCCAGTTTTTGTGTGAACCTATGTTTTCAACTCCTTTGGGTAAATACCTAGGAGCACGATTGCTGGAGCACATGGTAAGCCAATACTTAGCTTTGTAAGAAACTGCCAGACTGTTTTCCAAAGCAAAAGACATTTTGCATTCCCACCAACAATAAAGGAGCACTCCTGTTGCTCCACATCCTGGCCAGCATTTGGTGGTGTCAGTGTTTTGAATGAGCTATTCTAAAAGGTATGTCGTGTCTCATAATATTTTTATCTCTCTAGTTGCCATTATATTTATATATGTAATGTTTCCTTTGCCAGTCTTTTGAAAATATTTTTATTGAAATATCTTCACACACCTACAGTCCATTCAAAGTGTACAATCAGTTGCTCACAATGTCATCACATAGTTGTGTGTTCATCACCATGATCATTTTTAAAACATTTGCATCATTCAAGAAAAAGCAATAAAAACTCCGTATGTACCATACCCATTACCCCCTCCCTCACTGACCACTACTAATACTGCAATCCACTCAATTTTTTTTTTACCCCTTTGCCCCCTATCATTTATTTATTTTTTCCCTTATTTTTATACTCATCTGCCCATGCCCTGGATAAAGGGAGCATTGTAAAGGTTTTCACAATCACAGGGTCACATTGTAAAAGCTATATCATTACACAATCATCTTCAAGAATCAAGGCTACTGGAACACTGTTCAACAGTTTCAGGTGTTTCCTTCTAGCTATTCAATATACACGAAAAATTTTAAAAAAAAGTATATTTGCATAATGCATAAGAATAGCCTCCAGAAATACCTCTCCACTCTATTTGAAATCTCTCAGCTGCTGAAACTTTGTCTCATTTTTTTCTTCCCCCTTTTGGTCAAGGAAGGCTTTCTCAATCCCAGCTCATCCCCAGGAGTCAGGTCCCACGTTGTCAGGAGAGATTTACATGCCTGGGAGTCATGTCCCATGGAGAGGAGAGGGCAGTGAGTTCACCTACCAAGTTGGCTTAGAGAGAGAGGCCACATCTAAGTAACAAAAGAGGCTCTTTGGGGGTGACTTAGACATAATTATGAGTAGGCTTAGCTTACCTCTGCAGGAATAAGTTTCATAGGCACAAGCCCCAAAATTGAAGGCTTGGCTAAAAGATTTCAAATAAGAGTTGAGAGGATATCTTGGAAATTGTTCTTATGCAGTATATACATATCCTTTTTTAGTTTATGATGTATTGGAGTGGCTGGAAGGAAGTACCTGAAACTTTTGAGCTGTGTCCAGTAGCCTTGCATCTTAAAGACGATTGTTTAAAGATATAACTTTTACAGTGTCACTATATAATTGTGAAAACCTTGTGTCTGATGCTCCTTTTATCCAGGGTATGGACAGATTAGTAAAAAAAATATGAATTAATAAATAAATAATAGGTGGGTAAAATAAATGGGGTAGATGGAAGTACTGGTGTTCAATGAGAGGGAGGGGTAAAGGGTATGGAATGTGTGAGTTTTTTTCTTTTTTCTTTTCCTTTTTCTGGAGTGGTACAAATGTTTGAGAACATGATCATGGTAATGAATACACAACTGTGTGATATTGTGAGCCATTGATTATACACCTTATGCAATGTTTGTGTGTGAAGATTTCTCAATAAAAATATTTAAAAATGAAATAAAAAAGTCAATGAGGGCTCAGCCTATTGAATTGGTTGTCCCAACTGCTTGCAAGAATATCAGGAATTCCCCACGTGGGGAAGTTGAGTATTTCCTCCTTTCTCCCCAGTCCCTCAAGGGGAGTTTGCAAATACTTTTTTATTCTCTGCCGGAATTACTCTGGGATGCATCAGGGCATCACACTGATCTGTACAAACCAATAAGATCTCACTCCCTGTTCAAGATTCCATGTAATTATGGTGTTCAAATAAACAGACCATACAATTAAATTAGTATGCTACCAAAAACAGAAATTTTGCACCAAATAACCATCTCTTCCTTTGATGTCACACAGTTGACATTTTAAAATAGTCAGTATCATCCTTTACCCTGTATTCTGAATTACCTTAGTCCTATCCAGATCAGCTTCATTCATCTCTCTAGTTGAAGTCTGGTCATTTTTTCAACTTTATTAATAGTTGCTGTATGGGATAGTGCTGACTTTCATAGCTTCAGAGCGCTAACCCAGAATCTCAGGTGTCAATAATTACCCAAAGTTTCAGGGAAAGACCAGGGAAAGACCATTATATACAAATAGTTCAGTATCTCAGAATTTAGGAATATCAATTATAACTCGAGAATAGATGTGACTGCTGTATGAGCTTACAATCTAGAACCCTTTACAAATATGCTCTGATTTCATTTCTGAGCTTGTATGTTATAGTTAGTCCATATGAGTGAGGCATGATAATATTTGTCTTTTTGTTTCTGACATTTCATTCACCATACTGTCCTCGAGAATCATTCACTTAGTTGCATGCCTCACAACTTCATTCCTTCTTGCAGCCACTTAGTTGTCCGTTGTATGTATACACCATAGTTCCCCCTACACACTGCAGTTCCCCCTTCCATTCCTCATTCATGGTACCCTTAGGCCACCTCCATCCATTGAAAATCCCAAACACTGCTGCCATAAACTCCAGTGTGCAAATGTCCCATGTGTGTCCCCATTCTCAGCTCCTCCAAGTATATGCCTAGCAATGGGGTTCCAGGATCATATGGCAACCCCACCCCTAGCCTCCTGTGGAGTCACCACACTGCTCTCCAGAGGGGCTGCACCTCAGTTTCCCTACCAACAGTGAATAGGTACATCTTTCCACATTTTCTCTAGCACCTGTATCTCTCTGTTCATTTTTAAACAGTTTTATTCACACACCATATAATACAACCTAAGTAAAAAAATCAGTGGTTCTTGGTATAATCACATAGCCATGCCTTTGCCACCACAATCTATATGAGGATATTTCCTTATCTTCCACAAAGAATTCCCGTATCTTCTCCATATCCCCCACTTACTGACATCTGGTTTTGCATATTGTCTTTGTTACAATCAACAGAAGCATATTACAATGCCACTGTTAACTATAGGCCCTAGTATGTACTGATTATGTTTTTTCCTGTATACCATCCATTTTCAGCACCTTGCAGTGTTGACATTTATTTGTTCTCCCTCGGGCAAAAGCATTCTTTTTTTCCCAAGGTGCACCTATAGATGGTCTGAGCTTCTCCACTACCTCCATAGGCTTCACAAGAGTGAGCTTCATGATCAAGGGCATTCTTGTATGTGTGCATTCAATCACTCTCATTGTTCACTGCTAATTTATACTGTCCCAGTCTTTATCCTCTGTCTTTCCTTCTGGTGTCCCACGTGCCCCCAGCCCTCCTCCCTCAACCACGCTCACATTCAGCTGCATTCAGTTTATGAATATTATTGTACCACCATCAGATCGTATTGTGCTATCCATTTCTGGATCTTTATAATCAGTCCTGTTGAACATTCTGTACTCTTTCAGCACCAAATGCCCAATCTCTACCAATTTTCTATCTCCTGATAAGCTGTGTTCTTTTTTTAAAAATTTGTTTATTAATTAAATTAAGAAACAAAATAAAACATCAACATACATAATCAGTAATTCAAAAAATCATCACTTAGTTGCATATTCATCATTTCTTAGAACATATGCATTACTTCAGAAAAAGAAATAAAAAGACAATAGAAAAAGAAATAAAACGAACATAGGAAAGAAAGAAAGAAAAAAAAAAGATTATACCTACCATACCCCTTACCCCTCACTTTCATTGATCACTAGCATTTCAAACTAAATTTATTTTAGCATTTGTTCCCCCTATTATTTATTTTTATTCCGTATGTTCTACTCCTTTGTTGACAAGGTAGATAAAAGGAGCATCAGACACAAGGTTTTCACAATCACACAGTCACACTGTGGAAGCTGTATCATTATTCAGTCATCCTCAAGAAACATGGCTACTGAAACACAGCTCTACATTTTCAGGCCGTTCCCTCCAGCCTCTCCATTACATCTTGAATAACAAGATGATATCTACTTGATGCATAAGAATAACCTCCAGGATAACCTCTCGACTCTGTTTGGAATCTCTCAGCCATTGACACTTTGTCTCATTTCACTCTTCCCCCTTTTGGTCGAGAAGGTTTTCTCAATCCCTTGATGCTAAGTCTCAGCTCATTCTAGGGTT
>PVIY010056812.1:0-13151 GCA_004026745.1 Myrmecophaga tridactyla
CCCGTGCACACCAAGGCCCGGGTCCCCATACCTGTGCATATGCACAGCCACATCCTACCCGCCGGGTATCACCGACCTCTTGACCCCTATACATCACCCAGCTGTCCTATGCACATTCACAAGCTTACCCCACACCCTGACACAAACAACCTGCTCCCACACCTGGCAGGTGCTCACATGCACATCTGCCACACAGCCACAGCCCTGCACACACGTGCACCCCTGCCCCACCAACCCAGCATATCCACACATGACATGGCTCCACCCACCTAAAAACACTTGCCCCTGACACATGCCCCACAATACCCACGACCTGTACCCCGGTCCCGCACACACGTACATCTGCATCCTGATCCCCTGGACGTGCTCCCCCTGCGCAAGAACACACCTGCGCCCTGCCCTACAGGGGCAAATTCTATGCCCCGTACTGCACACCCTGACACCCACAGCCCCATGTGCCACACACCTATCTGCCTCCTGCCGGCATATCAGCCCCCACACACAGGAACAGCCCCCTCATCCACCACTTGTCACACCCTATCTTTGTGTCACCCAAACCACAGCTACTCCTGCACTCCAAGACCTGCTGAAGCTGCAACTAATGCCCGTGACCCCGCAATGGCAACTCCCCAACCCCGCACCCAACACTCATAGGCACCAGCGTTCCATCCCGACATGTATCTATACCTGTGCCACAACCCACAGCCACACTGCGTGCCCTGCCCCATGCCCCGCCTCCTGCTCCACTCTCGTCCCGCAATTAAAAAACTTTAGACTACTGAAGGAAATGAGAAGCCTATAATACAGAACATAGGGGACGTAGAGATAAACAGAAGCTTAAGATGGGTGAATAGTTAGCTAATGAGGTTAGCTAACTGTAACTATGTAAGAGAATAGACAGAAGTGAAGGTAGTTCACTAGTGGGTCTATAAGAATTAATACCATATTGAAGGTGAACATGATTGAAAAGCATTGTATAGACTCAAGTGTCTGATTAATACTACACATATAAAAAAGTTCTTGTATGAACTACAGCAAAGGTGTGAATCTTACATAAAGAGTGTATAATTTGGGGTTATAGGGGAAAAATTGTTATTGCATGCTATGGGCTATGTTTAACAAGAAAACCTCAACAGTACCACAGTAATACCAGGGGTACAGAATAGGGGGAGGCACAAGAGTTAGGGAGAGGTTCGGATTTTCTATCTGTTGAGGGTGTTTTTATTGGTTATCTTTCTCTTGGGAACAATGAAATTATCTAAAAGTGAAAGTGTCAATGAACTGTTAATTTTGGACATTATACATGAGGAGCAGTAGATGGAGGTGGCTGAAGGATGCACTGACTGAGAAGTACATTGTTGAACAATGGAGTTACATATGATCTAATGTTGTGCTGCTACAAAAAGGAATGAAGCTGTGAGGCATGCCACAATGTGAATGAACCTGTGGGACATTTGGTGAGGCAAAATGAGCCAGAAACAAATAAGCAAATATTGTATGATCTCATTTAGAAAATTCTTATAAGAAAACTGGAGTCTAGATTGCAAGCTCTTAATAGCACTCACATTTTGTCCAGAGCAGTAATTGTTATTTCTGGATTTTGAGAGGCAGTTTTATATATGTATAACCTGGTATTTAGAGATAAGAATGAAGCCGAACAGGTCGGGATTAAGGTAATTCAGAATACAGGGGTAAGGAAGACATTGTATTTTAGAACTTCACCTACGCTGTAAGACCAAAAGAAGAAAGGTTTATTATGTCCAGAACGTAAATTTTCTGTAGCACATAATCTAACTCAACCTACCTGGATAGATCATTTAAACAATTCAAACACAGGAAACCCAGAATTAAGAATAGCTTAACGTTATGCCTGGATATATCCCAGAGTATATTAAGGAGATAACCAAAAAGTATTTCCAAAGTTCCTTGAGGTATGGGAGAAAATAAATATGGAACTATTAAACTTTACCACTGAGGAAACCCCTGATACTGTGTCAAACATTAGGGACATCCAAATCAATAGTCCAAGCCCTTGATCATGAGGTTTACTCTTGAGACACTTATGTATGTAATGGAGAAATTTAGCCTTCCTATCCGTCTGGAAGACCTCTTTTGTTACTCAGATGTGGTCTCTCTCTCTCTCTGAGTCCAACTCTGCAAGTGAAATCACTGTCCTCCCCTCTTCGTGGGACATGACATCCTGGGGCATGTGATATGACTACTAGGGTTGAGCCTGGCCCTGGGACTGTGGAATCAACAAGGCCATCCTGACCAAAAGAGGGAAAAGAAACATAATTAGTAAGGTATCAGTGGTATAAGTGAGTTCAAATAGACTCAAGAGGCTAGCTGGAGGTCAGTCTTAGGCAAGCTTCAGCTAGACATTGCTACCTATCATACTCTGCCAACTCACAGCCAAAACCACCCCTGACAACCCTAAAGAACACCTAGGATGTATGTCAGATACTACAAAGGTTACACCAGAGTAACTTTCCAGAAACTTATAACCTCCAGATGGGTCCCTGGATCACATAAGTTCTGAAATGCAGAGGGCCCAGCCTCTCCAGAAGATCAGCTAGTTCCATACCCCATCCCATATTATCAACAGCCCCATCCAACATGAAAAAGTTAGAATTGGCATAGCTGAAATATCCCTAAAGAGTGGGACAAATATCAAAGGTAATGGTGGAGTTATACAGAGAAGATAGGTTTAACAAATGAGTATGATTCCTGAATCATTATATTGATATTTCTTTCAGTCTCTAGTATCTTAGAGCAGCTAAGAGTTAAAACCTAAAATCGTGGAATTGTAACCCATACCAAACTCTGAAATCTGTCCTATAACTAATTGTTGAATGTGCTTTGAAATTTATTGTTTTTTGTGAATTTATTTTTTTCACAAAAAAGGAAAAAACAGTCAATTGTGATGATAAATGCACAGCTATATGATGATAATGTGAACCACTGATTATACACTTCGGATGATTACATGGTATGTGAATATATAATATATATCAATAAATAAATAATTAAAGTAAAAAAAAGTGGGAGAAAGATCAAAGTTACTGGTGGCATTATACAGAGAAGGTAAGGTTTAACAAATCAGTATGACTACTGAATCAAAATAATAATGTTTCTTTTGGCCTCCAGTGTCTTGGTGCAGCTAGTAGTAAAAGCCTAAAATTGTGGAATTGTAACTCATACCAAACTCTGAAATCTATCCTACAACTAATTGTAGCAGTGTGCTTTGAAATTATTGTTTTGTATATATGTTATTTTTCAGAAAAAAGAAAAAAAGTCGATTGTGATGATAGGTACACAGCTATACAATGATATTGTGAACCAATGACTGTATACTTTGTATGATTACAGGGTATGTGAAAATATAAAATATATCAATTAAAAAATTTTACAAAGATTCTATTAATAAACATCTCTAACATATTCTAAAACTAGGAAACCAAACCAAACAAGCATTACACAAAAAGGCAGAGCCCACAGTAGGATAAAAACAACAATAACAAGAAAAATGCAAAACAAACCCACATATCCTTCCTTTCAAATAAGCACATTATAGAATCTACTTGTTGGCTATGAAAAATGAAAACCCTACAAGACCTGGCTGAAAAACTATATTCTAGTTTGTCACTTGCTTACACAGATATGAAGATCACAATGCCTGTATTGAAACACAAGTTTTAAAATGCTCATCATGACTATGACTTTAAAATGTGTGTGCCTGTGTGACTGAGTGTGCCTGTGTGAATAAGGAGGGCCAAGCAGGCATGCAATAAGGTACTCACTTGCTCCAATTTAAAGATATGCTGATTAAAGTAGTGTTGTAAACGTTCATTAGCAAAATTAATACAGAACTGTTCAAAGCTATTATTTTCATAATCTTCAAACCCAAAAATATCAAGAACACCAATGGACAAAGTCTGTAAAACAAGACAAAAATTTTTGGTTAAAAAATGAGATTCAAATTTATGTAATGAATAATATCCATAATATAAAATTACAAACCACTGAAAGCCATTACACAACAATGGAAAGGATCTTATCTGTCCAGTGTTCAACCAAAATAGACCACAATCATAAAACATTCTAGTCACCTTTGTCTTCATCTTTTTGTTTTTTACCTAATCATAAAAATACATTAAAATTTTAATACTTTAGAGAAAAGTAGGAAGCAGGATAAGCTGCCAATTATCAAGTTGTCAATCTCAAAAATACCTAAACTCCAAGAGACAAGAACAGCTTATGAAGAAGTTAGAAGGTTACTTAAGTGAAGAATCAGCAGAGCTACATTATTCCTGGCTATGCCAAGAAGACTATGCAATTTTTTCTGTTTTGAGTTTCTATATCCCAATAAATGGAATTCTGCTTTAAGACCCAAGCTAAAAAGTACATTTAATACACCTCATGCAGGTTAGATACCAGAATGGTGTGGTATGGTGTAGTGTGGTGTGGTGCTGTGTGATTTAATATACGAATGCATATACTACTATTTCTTGATAATTTACTTGTAGAAATTATCTATTAATTCCTTAATATGGAACACAGGGATTAAATTCTAATCCTCCATACAAATACTCTTCCTACAACCTAGTCCACTCATTGCTGTGTATACACAAATCTATACAATATAAATGCACAGGATAAAAGATATGGAAAGCTGCATACAGAACAATATTTACTCTAAATAGGGTAACCAAACAGCAGTAGGGAGGGAGGCAGCAGGGAGTATAACACTTATTACTGTATATAATTCTTTGTTGTTTTAAATTTCATGTATTAACAGTCTAAAATATTTTTATGGGAAAAAAAATGTCGTATAATCCAATGTGTGTTTACCTTGGTATTTTGTTCCAAATCTTTACTGTTCAGGAGTGCATGATTAATTCGAAAAACTATCCAGTCAAACAGGGCACTATATAAAGACTTAGCCATGGAGTTTCTGACTGTGACAGCCTGAAAAACAAGAGTTAGGAGTGTGAGTGGAATTTACAATAATCTTAGTAAGATAATGTAACAAAGTATGTTTTACTCTCATTCAAGAAAGCAAGCATACTCTCCTGAATTATAATCTTCCTCTCAATATAATCAGCCTCTAACTGAAGTTATGTATGTGTTCATTCCAACTCAGAAAATCTAATGCAGATGTCTAAAATGCCATAAAATTAAAGGGAAACAGGGAGGTGCAATGGTGGCTCACTGGCAGAATTCTTGCCTGCCATGCCAGAGACCTGGATTCTATCCCTGAAGCCTGCCCACGCCAAAAAAAAAGAAAAGAAAAGAAAAAAAGATTAAAGGGAAACAAAATGTAGGTCACTTGGTTTAAAACAGTTTTATATATATTTTCTCTGGGAAAGAAGGAATAATGGGAAGTAATCAACTAAAAATTCAGTATTGAACACATGGATTTCCTGCTAAAGTGGGGAAGAGTAGTTGGGAAATGAATAAAACTTTTAGAAAAAGGAATCAATATTTAGATAAAGTAACACAAACTAAGCATTTAACAAATGGTCACAGGTTGGATTTTAAAAATATAATTCTAGTATCTGTGGAATCCTAATCACGCTATTAAAACATACAGATAATATTGCCATAAGTACAACGGCAGTTAAAAGAAATAATCTAGACACACAAATGTTGTCAGTCATGATTGTTAGATATGAAATTCTCGGCTGCCAATATTTTTTAAAATTTCAGGGGCAGTAAAAAAATAAAATAGGCACCACCAAATAAACTGAACTTGTGATCTGAAAATTAGCTCAAGGAATTAAGACAAAGGAAAAGAAATAAAAATGGGAGGAAAAGAAAGAATAAAAATTTTAAAAAGAGAAAAGTATAAAAAAAAATATTAAAAAGAAACAGAAAATGGGGTAATTAATAACACCATTAAATATCTCTAAGTTGAAAGCATACGCTTTCAAATTAAAAGAACTCACTGAATCACATGAAAGATTATAATTTTTATGTATCTAGACTCAACTGGGTAAAAAGTTCTTAATTCTAAGGGGAAAAAAGATAAAAGCTTCAAGTTTCCAGACTGAAAAATCCTTAGCCAAATAACTGCATAAAAAGAAAAGAGAAAACTAGAACCAAATTCTGAGTCCTCGATACTGGAAACTTGTTAATAATTGGAAAATGATTACAAAATTTCTGGGAGGAAAAAAATGTTACCCAACAATTCTATACTTAGGCAAGTTATCAATAAGCTGTCTTAAAAATTTCAAGCAATAGTAGACTGTCACTTTATTTTTCCCTGGGGAGGGAGGGGCAGGGGGAAGAATGGATTTAATGGAATCAAATACAGCAAGGTAAAATATTTTAAAACTAATATAAAGGTGCTCATGACACAAAAACAGAGTAAGAGCAAAAAAACGTAAAGGGGTAGAATTTTCTAGTTACAAGACATGCAGATTAAATTAAAAACCAAGACCCACCTATTTATTGTTTATAAGAAGTACCATTATAAAATGCTACCAGTCAGATAAAGCCCATATATACCCAAATAAACCAATATAACACCTATTAGTCCTGTAGCTCCCAATATTATACTTTCAGCCCCTTTTCTCTGAAATGCAATCCTGCCTATCCAATATTCCCACTTGAACATCTGAACTGCAGGTTAATTTCATAAGCCCCCATACCTATTAATTTTTTCCTACCTAAAAAGATCTCATTTAGGGTTTCCTATCTCACTGAAGACTACCAATATGCTTAAAGTTGTACAAACTAAAAACTTAGGATTCATCTTTGAATTCTCTTTCTTCCTCTTTGTCTCCTATTCAAATCATGATCAGGTCCTGTTGATTTTACAATCTAAATATTTTTCTTTACAATTCCATCCATTACCCCCAATCAGGTCACCATCCTAGACAAAGCAAACATTTTACCATCCAGGAATACTTGTACAGCCTCCTAATTCATTTCTCCACAATCACTCCTGCCCTCTGTGTTGGCACCAAGATTCCCATCCCCTGATATACAAGCTGTGCATAATCCCCTCCCCTTAAGTATGGGGTCGATGGAATGCATTCTGTAATTAGCTTAGCTTATATGACAAAGGTGAAAGGATTCTGCAGATATAATTAAGGTCCCAAATCAACTGATTCTGAATTAATCAAAACGAGGATTAACTGGAATGGGCCAGAGAAAGCTCTTAAAAGGGAGACAAGGCACTACCATCAGAGATTCACCTGCTGACTTTTAAAGAGAGAAAATGCAACCTTGTGGATAAGGCCATATGGTAAAGAATAGCAGGCTGTCTCTAGTACCTGAGAATAGTCAGTCTCTGACTGACAGCCAGCAAGAAAGCAGGAACCTCAAGTCTACAGTCAAAAGGAGTTGAATCTTGCAAACAATGTGTCAGCTCAGAGGAAAACCTCACGCCTTAGGTGAGACTGCATCACTGGCCAACAGTTTGACCTTGACCAGGTGAGACTCTGGGCAGAGACCTAGCTAAGTCACAGCCAGATTCACAGTCCACAGAAACTGTTAAGACAATAAACTTGTGTTGTGTTAAGCTACTAAGCTTATTACCCCCTCCTCCAATTGATTCTTCATTCTGTATCCAGAGTGATCCTTTAAAACAACATTTTAAAAAAGCTAATATATCCTTCTTGCTAAGAACACTAAGAGAATGCTCTTCAGATAGAGTAATAATCTTTAATGTTCTCCATTTTACACCTACTGCTCAGCATACTTGTGAGCACCAAGAATGCTAAACAAATAAATAAATACAAGAAATGTAAACATAAACGGGGTGACAAAAGTAATCTCCGGTGCATTAAACTTACATATAAAAAAACATGAAAAAAATATTTTGTAATAAAAAAAGTTATAAAAAGGAATATACAGGCATTGAGCCTTTGTAAAAGAAGGGAGAGACTCTTTAAAAAGGTTTGGGAATTTAAGCAAGACTCAGAATGGGACACTGAAAAATATGACATAAGATATCTGACAAAACGAGGAAAAGCAGTTGTGAAGGTACTGTTAGGAGGCATCCAAAAAGAAGGATAAATGGATCAATGTGAGCCTAGAGAATTCAGTAACAATTTACCTACCTATGTCTTCTAACACCACATTCCTGTCCTATTTTTATAATAATTGCCATAGTTTGATTTTTCAATGGTTCCATAAAATTGTTCTATAAAATAGTGGCTTCTCAACATTTTTTCTACCCCTACATACTTGAGGAGAATAATAATAAGCAGTAACAGTCACAGTGGTTAAGTATAGCATTCAATCTCACCTGGGAGCTTCAGTTTAGAGATAATATTTAAAGTCATGGGATTGGGCAAAATAACCTAAGGAATATAAAGACAAAGAGAAAAAGACTACATCCTGCAGCACCCTGTAGTTTAGAGGTGAGAAAGAAAAAGCAAGCAAAAAGGACTGGAAAAGAGCAGCCAACAATAAAGGAGTAAATTCGAAGAGTATGAATGATCTGAGAAGCTAAGTGAAGAAACTGAAAAAACAAAAACAATTGTGTTAAATCTATTAATTTATAGATTACCTACCACCTCATATTAATAATATAAAAATTAAGAGCAGTGAACACATTAAGATACTTGGAGAAACCCTGCTTAAAATCCAATATAACTTTAAGTTTCCAAGTCAATGGAATGTTCAAAATCAAAAGTTCAAGGAGGGGGAAAAAATAAAGTTCAAGGATGTTGAAAATATTTCAATCAAAATTTGTTGTCATTTTCTTCCTGTTGTTGTCATTTTCTTTCTGTTAGGAAGAAGAACACAACTTAAACTTTTTTAAATGTTCAGAGCACTTGGATTTCAATGAAAATCTATTCATACCTCTGGCAGCTTATAAGGTAAAATAAGCTTTTCTCCCACTGTCACAGTCTTCCTGGTAACTAACGCTTCAAATAGCATTTCTTCTTTAACCTGCAGAACAGAAGGGTAAATTCAATATATAATATTTATTACAAAAGGTTGAATTATTTTACTGAAAAGTCAAATAGAAAAAAATCTTAAAAGGAGATTAGCACATGTACAACAGAGAAAAAAAAACAGAAAGAAAATGCACTACCAAATTCTGATATTGACCCAGGTATAATTTTAAGCGTTCCACGAGGGGGAGGGGGGCAGGAGGGAGGGAAGGAGAATAGGACAAATGACACTTTTAAAGTATATTCTGTGATCAAAATGAAGAAACATGCTTCATTGCATAGAATATAGAAAGTATAGAAGAGTATAAAAACCACTTGTAAAAGATCAACCATCATACAGAAGTCCACTCTCCTAGGAATGGGAAGGGGAGACTTGGTCAGGCACCAAACAGCTTCTGATTAGCAAATTCAGACTGCTAATTACCAGCTCCAAGCACAGCTGAATTTACAACTCACCCAGGACAGAAAAAGCACCCAGCTGGTTCTGTTTCAACCATGCTTATAGCAGGGGAGGAAGCAAGGCTGATAAAGAGACACAGTGGCTCCTCTGGTGATGGAAATCAGTGTGCTGAAGGTCAACTCTTCACCAAGAAAATGGGAAGACAGGGCAGGGCAGGGCACCGACTCCTACTCTTGACTGGTTAATCTGGGTTGCTGGACTCCAGCTCTGACAATGGCTACATTTGTAAACTGCCCAGTACAGAAAGCAGAGAATGGCCTCTGTTTCAGGCCTGCCCCTGGCAGGGGAGGAAGCAACACTAACTGAGAAACACAATGACTTCTAGGGGCAGCAGAGAGAGTTTTGCTGAGGGTCAGCTCTTCCTGGAGAATGAGGGGAGGGGGGCAGTATTAGGAATCGACTCTGGCTTTTGATCAACAAATCCAAGTGCTGGACTCCAGCTCTAAGAGAATAGCTACAGTTTTGACCAGCCTAGAACAGAAAGAAGCTGGCAGGCCCCACTTCAAACCTACCCAGGCAGGGATATAAGTGAGGCTCAGTGACAGACACAATAACCTTTTAGGGATGCAGGGGACCAGATGTTGAAGGACAGATCTTCCCTAAGAAAAGGTATGGGGGAAGAACCATTGCAGTTTGTAGCTACTGATTACAGACTTAATTAGGGTCTGGAATCTGAACAACAGTTTCAACCTACACCGCCAAAAACAAAAAAAACTCTGGCAAATATCTGCCTCAGCCACACACTCATCAGGGGTAGAGGTGGCTGAAGATTAAAGGCACTGTACCACCTTAGGACTCAGAAGAGTTGCCTGAAGAGCATCAGCAGCTGGGCATGCCAGAACACAACAAAATCAAGATGTCATAGAGAAGAATGGCATCCTTCAGGGTCTCCACCCCAAGGCATTTTAGAACTGATCTACACCAATTCGTGGGCCCCTGGCCCTGTTTTTTTGTTTGTTTGTTTGTTTTTCTTAAACTTTTTTTGTTGTATAGTATAACATATATACAAAGCAAAGATTTTTAAAAAGCAATAGTTTTCAAAGGACTCTTCAAAAATGGTTACAGGATAGATCCCAGAGTTTGTCATGGGCTACCATGACATACATTCCTCTCATATTTTTCCATCCAGCTACTGCAGAATATAGGAGTCTAGAGGGCTTAAATACTTTATTATCATCACAATCGACTTTTTGGGTATGAACAATAACATGTATATAAAAAAGCTATAAATTTCTGAGCACAGCACTACAATTAGCTGTAGAACACATTTCAGAGTTTGACATGGGTTACAGGTTCACAATTTTAGTGAATTTAGTAATTTTTACTTCTAGCTACTCTAAAATACTGTAGACTAAAAGAGATACCAATTGAATGATTCAGCATTCATAGTCATTTGTTAAGTCCTATCTTCTATGTATAATTCCACCATCACCTTTGATATTTCCATACCTCACACTGGAGTTGTCTGGGCTATGGCAATTCCAAATTTTTTATATTGGAAGGGTCTGTCACTAATATGGGGTAGGGAGATGGAACTATCCAATGTTCTGGAGAGGATGGGCTAGGTTTCAGGACTTAACTGGACCAGAGACCCATCTGGAGGGTGTAGGTTTCTGGCAAGTTACTCAAGTGCCTGGAACCCTTGTGGAATTTTATAAATTGCCCTAGGTGTTGTGTTCTTTAGGATAGGCTGGAATGGTCCTGGTTGCCCCGGCCCTGTTTTAACCAGGAAAAACTGAGTTGGGTAGGTCACCTCCAGTGGGACAATACTCCCAGAATTAGGCCTCCAAGTAAAAGTAACTAGAGATAACAAAGGAATGTTAACAACATATAGAGGCAAATCAAAAATAAACAGAACAGATTAACATTCACAGAAGAAGGAGGAATAGGCAACTTTTTCCTGACAGTGAAACAATTGCACAAATAGTACACTCTCAAAAATCATACCATATATTCAGGGCAAGAATCAGATGAATAACAGCTGGAAAAAAATTCTTATGAGTTAAACAAAAGCCATTCTAAAGGTCTAGAAAAAATTAAACCAAGTGTCAAAGAAGAGCTATACACAAAGCCAATCAACAAGAAAACCCAATGCAAGAGAGAGTAACAGATCTCCTGAATAAACTGATCAAGAAAATCATATGCCTAGACACCAACAAAAAAATACAAGCCACACTAAAGAAATAGGAAGACACGGCCCAGTGAAAGGAACAAACCAAAACTTCAGATGAGATACAAGAGATGTTAACAACTAATTAATGATGTTTAAACAGATCTCCTAAATCAATTCAAGGAGATAACAGAAAATGGGGCAAAAGAGATAAGGGATATAAAGAAGATACTCATTGACCATAAAGAAGAATCTGAAAGCATGCAAATAAATAAATCAATAAATAAGCAAACATGAAAAAAATTAATTAATAGCTAAACTTATGGGAATGAAAGGCACAATAGAAGAGATGAAAAAAAGAAACAATGGAGACATATAACAACAGATTTGAAGAGGCAGAACAGATCAGCAAACTAGCTGACAGGAGATCAGAAATATTATAGCCAAAAGAACAGATAAGGGGAAAAAATGGAAAAATCTGAGCAGAGTCTCAGGGAACTGAATGACAATATGAAGCACACAAATAAAGCCATGGGTATCCCAGAAGGATAAGAGAGGGGAAAGAGGGAAGAAAGAATATCTGAGGGAATAATGATCAAAATCCCCCAACTCTCATGAAAGACATCAATATTCAGTTCCAGAAAGGCAGCACAATCCAAACTGAAAATCTGAATAAAAATACTGTAAGACACTTGATTTACAATAGCAACTAAAAGAATCATACATGAAGGAATAAATTTAACCATGGTTGTTAAGGACTTATACACAGAAAACTATGAAACATTGCTAAAAGAAATGAAAGACCTAAATAGACAGAATACTCCATGTTCGTGGTTTGGAAGACCAAATAGAGTTAAGAAGTTAAATCTACTCAAATTGAATTACAGATTCAAGGCAATCCCAATCAAAATTCTAACAGCTTATTTTGTAGAAATGGGGATAAAAAATCATCAAAGTATCTGGTGACCCAAATAGCTAAAACCAGCTTAATAAAGAAAAATAAAGTTGGGGGTGTGGCCGAGATGGTGGCTTAGCAATGTGCGCATTTTAGTTCGTCCTCCAGAACAACTACTAAATAACCAGAAACAGTACAGAACAGCTCCCGGAGCCACGTCAGTGACCAGACACACAGCGTACCCCAGTCTGGACCACCTGGACCGGCTGCGAGCCTCCCCAGAACCGTGAGTTCCCCAAGCCGCGGCAGCTGGTGACCCTCCCCCACAAGCTGCTTCCCAGAAGGGAAAGGAACGGAAATTTACCAGCAGCAGGGACTGAGCACAATTAAACACCAATTGTGGAATTAATTAACAAATTCTGACTACTAAAAATAGGCCCCCAGCTCAGGTGAACCTGGTGAAGGCAGAGGTCGCTCACTGGGCTAACAGGAAAACAGGAAAGGGGAGGACTCAGAGGTTTTCGTGGCTGTTTCTACAGAGGCTTGGCTGCCTCTGGATTCAGTAGCAGGACTTCTCAGGCTGCAACTGCCCCAGGCATAGGCAGAAACGGACTGCTTTCAGGGCTATCTCCCACCTGTGCCTTCCCCAGGGGAGGGGTGAAGCCCAACTCAGGTGGAATCCCTCCCTCAAGGAATTCAGACCCCAGGGCTTGGCAATTTGAAGCCATTAAAACCAGCCTACAACCTCTCCTCCCTCTCCACCACGCCCCCAGC
>PVIY010056813.1:0-13162 GCA_004026745.1 Myrmecophaga tridactyla
CTGAGAAACCTGCTGAGGTCTGTATCAGCCCATACTGTTCTTCTGAACTGATTTAATTCGGCTCTCGTGAACCAGAGATGCACATCCAAATCACTTCTGGAATACTTTCAGGTTGTCTACTCCCAAAACCCACGCTGGGGCCACTGAATCAGAATTTCCCAGGGTGTGGCCCAGGCACATGCATTGTTTTGGACAATTCATGGGCGGAAACATTGACTTAATGAAATTCAGCTTTTAAACGTGGTCTGCTCTGGATAAAAAAGAGAGAACAAACTAACATTGAGCCATTTTCTATAATAAAAAAGTTAATATTCCCAAGGAGGGGCCCATGACTCAATATTGTCATCTACTGAATCATTTCATGATGACTGTACCCAATGACGGTGACTGTGACATGCAGTAGGAGCCTGGAATCGTGCAAAGACAACATGCCTGACGAGGTTTAGCAGCTATGATAGACAACAGGCCTCAAAGCAGCCTTTCTATTAAAATTAGTTTTGATTTCTTTCCATAAAAAAGATAAAATAGGGTGCTTTCCAGTATTTGGTTGAGTATCTAAGGGGGGTCAGTTATGGTACTAAAAACTCTTAATACATCCTAATCATCACAACAGATTAATTCCCCATTAAAATATGAGGAAATAGAGGGAGGTTCATGGAAGTAAGATACTTCCCTAAGGCTTTGGAACTAATAATTAGCACATCCAATATACTTAACACTTGATCTTGTGATGGTTATTGTGCTGGATCTGATGCCACTTTGTCACTCACTGTTACTTGGAGTTTTGCGAACAAGGAGGAAAAGAAAATGTCTTCTTACTGCTGCATTTCCAGCTATGGATGTATATGCTGTGTATTACAGGAAATTGTATTGTTTTCAATCTGTTATGTAACCCTCAGAAAGCTTATGTTCCTTTAATCCAATCTTGCAGGGACAGACCAATTGTTGGGTGGGGGCTTTTGCTTAAGTTGTTACCATGGAGATGTGACCCTACCATTTCAAGATGGGTCTTTTTAATTCACTTGCTGGGGTCCTTTAAGGGAGGGACATTTTGGAGAGAGCCCAGAGTCAAGAGAGTTTAGAGAAGCTAAGAAAGAAAACGTCGCAGGGAGAAGTCGGAAGGACCCACAGGAGCTGAGGGAGCCATTTTGAAAGCAACCTAGGAGAGAAGGGCCAGCAGATGGAGCCCTGTGCCTTCCAATGTGACAGAGGGACTCCAGAAGCCATAGGTCTTTCTTCACTGAGGGTATCCTCTTGTTGATATCTTAGTTTGGATGTTTTTATAGTCTTAGAACTGTAAATATGTAACCTAAAATATCCCCTTTGAAAAAGCCAGCACATTTCTGGCATTGCATTCTGGCAGCTTTAGCAAACAGAAACAGAAGTGTACAGAAGAAATGATTTTGTTCTCCAGCCATTCCCAGGAGAAGAAAATTCCAATGAAAAAAGTCTGCTCATAGGGAGACTTTCCTCTTGCCCTGGACTGCACATGGAGGTAGGGTGGGTTTCTAAGCCCGCTTGGGTTTCCTGAAAGTGACGTTTGGCTGTGGGAGGGGATAGGACTTGCCCACAAGTAGGGATAGTTGAAGTGAGAACTGAAGGTAGGTCTTGAGTAAAGCAGTCCACGCCAGTGGTCAGGCAAGGCTCAGCTGGCACGAACCCGAGACCCTGAGACTGGTCATTGGGAAGCTTTTATGCAAAGGACCAACAAGAGGAGCCTCAGATGGGGAGAGATGTATTAACATCTCTTAGTCCATTTGGAAAATGGGAAGCATAAATTCTCATTCTTCTCTGTAAGGTTTGCTCCATCATTGCACTAGCATTATCCAGTGAATCTTTTTTTCCCCTTAGAATACTGGGCATATCGCAATAGGCCATAGATTTTTGGAAGTGAAAAGGATAGACATCAAGTTAAATTTAGAAGTTCAACCCAGAGAGGGTGAGTAACTTCCTGATGGTTAAAACAGCCTTTAATGGCAGAGGTGTACCACTTCTGACTTCCAGTTCAGGTCTCTATAGACATGCCTCGATGGTCAGGTGGCTGATGCTGTGCTAGATCTGAAAGGATAAAAATGTTTCAGCAAGAATCCTCCCTTGATAGTACTACATTTGTAGTTTTCTATATATGAAATTGAGTAGTTCTCAGAAGAAACACCCATTTTAAGCTGTATTTATGTTTAATTTTAATCTCAATGGGAATCAAGACATATACTAATTTGTTCTTGTATAAAATAAATTCAGGTAGTGCAACAGATTTATGACAGTTTTCCTTGCTTGGATGGTAGCAAGTTGGATTTTTTCCAATAACTTTATTCATTTCTTCCTTTCATCTGCAAAGTGAATAACTGCAATTGCTTTGTGTTAGCTGCCTGCTATTATTACATAACATCCTTGAATGAAAGAATCACATATTGATAAATATATTGCACTCTTCATAAGCCAAACATGTTCAGAATGACTCACGCCATCAATATAAAATGACTACCATTTGAATTTCTAAGAAGCAGTAAAAATATACTTTCCCTAAACGTCCATATTTCCACTCTAGATGTCATCAAATTTGCTATGAGAATACATATGGAAATGCTCATCTTCACATCCACAGCACCTTGTACAATGAAGAAAGTGAAAAGATGAGCAATAAGCCCAGTGTCAAGAGGCATATCTAATGTCATTATCAACTCCCACCCCCCCCAATAAAAAAGGTGAGTGAGAGGGGGGCAGTTTGAGACAAATGCTCATAAGATGGGGGCACCTGAAGAATGGGAGATGCATTTGCTAAGGCACTGCAAGCTCAATGCAGGGTGTCCTGAGCAATGCCAAGGAGCAGGGCAGAGCATAAGAGAGTTCCTGGAAGAGTTTTCCGTCTCCTGCAATTTGGGAGCATACTTGAATATTTGCTTCTTGACTAGGGGTGTTTGAGTTCAGGAGTTTTGCTGAAACTTCCAATAATAGTTAAATTGGCAATTAACATATTATAGTGAAAGCAAGAATGTATATACCTCCACCCCAGTACTTCCTCGGCCCTTAGCAGAGGTCCTTATTGATCAAAATATAGTATCAAAAAGTTAAAAAGACTTAAAATAAAATATAAATGTCTCTATGATTCTAAGTCCCAATGCCCAGGGGTTACATAAATTGTAAATATATACATATATTTCCTTTGCTTTACACTAATCAGATCCCACACCATACTATTCTTATAACTTACCTTTTTAAAATCTAACATTATTTTTTCAGATCTTTCTACACCAGCTTATCTATAGCAGTACAAAACTGCCATACTAAACATCCATTTTTGTATGTCTATATCTCTTGTCACACGTGTGTGGTTATTTATGTAAGGTAAATGGTTAGAATTGCAATCATTGAGCCAAAGGATGATGTGCATTTGTTAACTTGACTGGATAATGCTAAACTGCCCCCCCCAAAGAAGATGCACTATTTTATATTTTACAAAATATTCTGAGTGCATCTATTTCCCCACACCCTTGAAAGTCTCGAAAGTCAGAGAAAAAGAAAGGGAAACAATTTGAATATATAAAACCCTGAATAACCTGGATTAATTGAACACAGACTTCTTTGCCAAATACTTAAATAATGAAGGAGATTAAATTTTGAAATCTGAGTGGTAAAGATCAGTACAAATAAAAGCACACTTCACTTTATACAATGTGTAACAAAGTTTGGGGAACTTATTAACTTAAAAAATAGTATTGTCAGGGGGTCGAAATTAACTCAATATGAACTTGAGCACAATTTATGAACAATGGCCTTAAATGTTTCCAAGAGGACTGCTCTACATCATAAAATGATGACTTAATCTTCAAGGACAGACTCTGGACTCATTATTTTTAGATCTTTCTTGTACTGACTGGATAATTACGTAATCCACAAGAATAACTGGTAAAATTAAAAGTGACTTTTAGTTTGCCAAATAATTAAAATAAAAACAAGGCACTAAAATTCACACTGTAGGCATGACTGGTGAATAGAAAACATCTTACTTATCCTTTGCTGATTTTATATTTCCAATTCCCTCACTTTTGTTTGTTTTTGCCAAAACAAGCATGACAATTCTGGAAGTGAGGAATGCCATTTTAGCTGATGGTTCATTGGAGATTACCTTCCTCTGAATTCTTCCCTCAGACATGAATCTTTCATGTCAGTGAATAGACTGCTTTTCCTTGTCTGGAGGCCAATTAGCTTAACTTTTTTTTTTTTTTTTAAATTTGCATATGGGCAGGAGGCACCAGGGATCAAACTCCAGACCTCCAGCACGGCAGGTTGGAGCTCTGCCTGCTGAGCCACAGCAGCTGCCCAGCTTAACTTGTTATCAGCAAACACTGCATGCTCAGTCCCAGTTCCCTGGCTCCCCTTTCCCTCTAGGATGGAATGATTGCGTCTTCAAAGGCATATCCAAAGAAAACTTCAGGGTCAAAAAATATATATATATATGTATCTTCTTCTAGGACTTGGAGGCTAACTAGACTATAGACGTTTCCCCCACAATCTAACTTTGAGATGCCAAAGAAGGTGATGAAAAAAAGAAGAGGATCACACGTGCTTGAATTTGGAGACTGACTTTTCCGGACTGACTCTGTTATGCTCCTCTTGAGGGTGTGTATAGTATGTACTCATTTTCATCCAACTGAGCAGCACAATGCTCAGCTGTGGGGCAGAGTAACTTTTCCCATACCAGAAAAAGAGAAAATCTGAGATGGAGGCAGAGGAGGTACTTTTCCCACCTAACAAGTCGCATTGCTTTTGATCACTTCAGGAAAAAGGGGAGAACTAACACATTACAATGTGCTTTGTGCTGCATAACAGCCTGGAAACCTGATATTCCTGAAACGTCCAAACTGAAAAGAACATAATCAGAGTAAATCTGAGAGGGTAAAAAAAAATGATGCTTTAGAAAAGAAGTATTTCTCCTAAGAAAGATCTGCTTTCTAAAATCATTCATTGATAGACTTTCCTGTAAGAAAAGGAAATTATTATCCAGTATATCTCAAGGCTAATATTCTTCACATGGTTTTCTGGAAATTAGCTTGATAAAGCTTCATGAGATCTTATAGTTGAAAGAACCCTGGACTAAATGTAAAAAGACGTGGATTCTGGTTTTAGATTTAATATCGTGCATGTGTCAGACCATATATGTCTCCTGTAAAAACGATCAGCAACTCCGCAGCAAGGAATTGTATCTCCTTTTGATCATCGATATATCCCTAGTAACATAATAAATGCTCTACAAACACTAGCTAAATGGCATAAAAATGATCTTATTATACTTTATCATTCTAAAACATAGAGTCACTTGTATGCTCTAAAAAGTAAAGGAAACTTAAGAAAGGATAATGTGTCATCTTTCCTTGCTACTACACTATCTGGACAGCATTTTTATTCTGCACCCATGGCTTTTCATTCCATCTATGCCTTCTCAGTGCCAAATCAGCAAAACAAACAAAACGATTTTTTTTGAAAAGCAAACACATGTACACACATGCACACACATCTCCATTAGCAACAAAAAATGCACTATAATCCATAGGTTGAAAATTCAAGAAGTGCTTGAAAGAGCATAAAGTGTTCACAATATGTTACTTACAAGTGTTAAACCAATACATGATTTTAATGTTTTGTAATAAGAAACATTAAAAGAAAGTCATTTTGTATTGAAAAGTGTACTTTCTAATACAAATGTTATATTTTGATTAAAAGTTCAGAAGCCAGCAGCAATTGAGCCAATAATTTTTATCAAGAGTCTGTACTTTTTTTTCATAAAGGGTCTGATACTTAATATTTCAGATTTTGCAGACCATATTTATCTGTCACAAACATTCAATTCTATATGGACATGACTGTGTTCGAATAAAACTTTATTTACATAAACAGATGGCAGGCTGATTTGACCAGCACTCCTTGGTTTGCCAAACTCTGACCCATATAGACAATACTTAACTAGAAACACTTTTCCAGGGACCTATGACTACTCACTGATGAAAATAAACATTATTAATACTGTGAATCCCATTACTTTTTTTCCCCTCTCAAGGAAAGTCAGCCCTCAAATGATAAGTTCTAAAATTCCTAGGTATTAGTTTTAAGAGACCTTAGATATAATAAGTAGCTAACTTCATTTCATTTAAAATTCATCTTTTTGTTGTTTTGTATAAATCAAATTATCTTTCAAAAATACTACTAGAGCTCATTACTAAAAAGAACTCCGGTATGAAAGCTCATAAATTGCGGAGGCCCCCACCTGCTAGCATATACTACCAGCTACTCTGCTTTGGTTCCTGCTGCTGTAGATAAACCATGTTCCTAAGGCTAATCCCTTTCTCCATTGGAACACCAGTGCCTACCCTTCCTGCCTGCTCAAGACCATGGCTTCAGAAATTCTCCCCTCTCTCTCCTTTATCATTCTCAATTTTACTTTCTCTGTGGATTATTTCCATCAGTATATAGACTGTTACTTTCTTGTCTTTAAAAACAAAACAAATTTTCTTGATTCCGCTTGTCTCAATTGCTTCTATCCATTTCTCTGCTCAACTTAACAGTAAAACTCTTTGAAAATATTGTATGTCTGTATGTCGTGTCTCCAATTTCTGTCTACCCCTAAAACTGTTCTTGTCAAGTTCACCAATGACTTGCATGATGTTAAATCCAATGGTCAATTTTTAGTATCATTTTATTTGACCTCTTGAAAAAGTGTTTAACAGCAAATCATTAATTTTTACTGAAAACACATTCTTATTTGGTTTAAAGCTTTCACCGAGTCTTGCTTTCTTTCTCTCTAACTGGGCACTCCTTGACCTCCTTTGTGGTTGTTCTTATTCTGAATATCTTAATATTGATGTATCCAGGGCTCTTTCCTTGAACTTTTTCTCTTCTCTATCGACAACCACTTCCTTGGTGCTCTGATTCAGTCTCTTGGCCTTACATGCCATTTATACAATGATGACTTTCAATATTTTCTCAGAATCCAATCCCTGCTCACCCCTTCTCTGGCCACCACCCTGCTCAGAGCCAGTCTCATTTCTTGCTCATTTCTTACATTAACCTCTTGTATTAGCTAAGGGGAGTGTCTTCTGCAATGACACTCTACAGGTTTCTGTAGAGAAACAGATTCAGCAGGAGATATCTGTAAATATAAAATTTATAAAAGACTCATGCAACCATGAGAATGTAAAGTCCAAGGTCTGTAGGGCAGGCCATGAGCTGGAAGCTCCAATGAAGGTCCTCAACGAACTCTCAGGAGAGGCTGGCTGGCTGGCTAAAGCAGGAACAGTGATAGTCTCTTCTGAATCCCCCTTAAAAGACTTCCATGATTATATTAAACGTCACTCATTGCAGAAGACATTCCCCTTAGCTGATTGCAAATGCAACCAATTGTGGATGCAGCCAATGTGGTCATGATTTAAGTCCATGAAATGTCCTCACAGCAACAAACAGGCCAGTGCTTGCCCGACCAGACAATCAGGCACCACTTGACGCATGAACCTGACCATGACACCTCTCATCTCATCTTTTGCATTAAACTTCCCCAAAAGTCTCTTCCTGCTTCCAACCTTGCATCGATCTCTCAACAGGCAGAGTGAATCTGTTAAATGTAAGGTATATCATGTCACTCAAAAGCCTCAAAACTTTCCAAAGTCTCCCCATTTCTCTTTTAATCAAAGCCCTCATAATGGTCACATACACCCAATATGACCTCTCTGACTTTATCTTCTCAAATTATCTGTAGTCAAGCACCAGCTTTTTTAAAGTTTTAATTTCCATTTATCACAGATTGTTAGTTTAGTAGAATACAAAGCCAACACTTGTATGTCACAGCCATGCCAAATTCATATGAAAATTCTCTCAATACTTCCATTTCTATATGATCCTATCACAGATCTATGCAAACAGTTCATGAAATATCTCCTGCCCATTGACCACATTTTAAATGGTATTGTCTTAATTCTCTCTCCCTATTTTCTCTGTCCCAGCCACTCTGAACTTTCTGTTCATTGGACATTGAAGGTCCAATTGGCTTTCTCTATGCTTGGACCTCTGGCTACTTTATCTCCTTCTCCCCCTACAAGCCTTTTCTCTGATGTCACCATCACAGAGAAGCCTACCTGTCCACCCTATTTCAAATAGCAAGCCCTCCTCATTCCCCCAGAACTCACTGTTTCCTTAACCTTCTTAGGATTTCTAACTGGCAATGCTTACCTTCTAAATAGTATATAATTTGCTTTTTTAAAAATTGTATGGTATAACAATATACACAAAGCAAAGAAATAAAAAAGCAATAGTTTTCAAAGCACTCTTCAACAAGTAGTGGCAGAATAGATCCAAAAATTTGTCATGGGCTACCATATAATCCTCCCAGATTTTTCTTTCTAGCTGCTCCAGAATATAGGAGGCTAGGAGGCTTAAATATTTTTTATCTCCACAATTGACATTTTTCTTTCTTTTTTTGTGAAAAACAATGTATATACAAGAAAGCAATAAATTTCAAAGCACAGACCATAATTAGTTGTAGAACATATTTCAGAGTTTGACATGGGTTAAAATTCCACAATTTTAGGTTTTTACTTCTAGCTGCTCTAAGATATTGGAGACTAAAAGAGATATCACCTTAATGATTCAGCAATCATATTCATTTGTTAAATCCTATCTTCTCTGTATAACTCCACCATCACCTTTGATTTTTCTATCCCTCTTTTTAGGAGTGTTTAGGCCATGGTCATTCTAACTTTTTCATGTTGGGAGGGTCTGTCACTAATATGAGATAGGGAGATGGAACTATCTGATGTTCTGGAGAGGCTGGGCCCTCTAGTTTTCAGGACTTATCTGGTCCAGGGACCCATCTGGAGGTTGTAGGTTTCTGGAAAGTTACACTAGCACATGGAATCTTATACATTGAGGAATCTTATATATTGCCTTTGGTGTTCTTTAGGATTGGCTGGAATGGTCCTGGTTGGGGTTTGGCAGGTTATGATTATGATGGTAGTAATGTCTAACTGAAGTTTGTGTAAGAGCAACCTCCAGAGTAGCCTCTCAACTCTATTTGAACTCCTGCCACTGATAGTTTATTAATTACACTTCTTTTCCCCCTTTTAGTCAGGATAGAATTGTTGATTCCTCAGCGCCAGGGCTGGATTCATTCCTGGGAGTTGTCTCCCATGTTGCCGGGGAGACTTTCCCCCTTAGATGTCATGTCTATGTAGGGGAGAAGGCAATGATTTCCTTGCAAAGTTGGGCTTAGAAAGAGTGAGGCCATATTTGAGCAACAATAGAGGTCCTCCAGAAGTAACTTTTAGGCATACTTATAGGTAGGCTAAGCTTCTCCATTACCTACAGAAGCTTCACAAGAGTAAGTCTCAAGGTCAAGGGCATGGCCTATTGTTTTGGGTATCCCTAAAGTTTGACACAGTATCAGGGATTTTCCTGATGGTAAAGTTTAATAGTTCATATTTTTTCTCCCATCCCTCAAGGGACTTTCCCAATACATTTTGATTAGTTGCTTAATATACTGTAGGGTGCATCCAGGCATTACCTTAAGCTATACAGGATTAAAGGACTTCTTTCTTGTTCTGGGCGTTCTGTGTTTCAACTATTCAAATGAGCTATACAGATAGATTGAGTTAGATTATGTGCTACTGAAAATTTCAGTCCCTGATTAAGTAAATCTTTCTTACTTTGGTTGAAAGAATATGTGTGGTTCTAAAATATAGATATTGTCTTCCTTTCCTCTGTGTTCTGAATTACCTTAACCCCAACCTGATCAGCTTCATTCTTATCTCTAAATATCAAGTTTATATATATATATATATACATAAATTATATATATATGAAACAGTCTCTCGAAATCTAGAAATAATAATTATTACTCCAGACTAAATGTGTCTGCTATAAAAGCTTGCCATCTAGGCCCCTGTTTTCTTATAAGCATTTTATAAAGGAGACCATACCATTGTTGTTCTTTTGTTTCTGGCTTATTTTGCCTCACCAAATGGCCCACACGTTCATTCACATCATTGCTTGCCTCATGACTTCATTCCTTTTTTGTAGCAGCACAACTTTTGTTCATAAGTATACACCATCGTTCTCCAATCTACTTCTCAGTCAGGGCATCCTACAGCTACCTGCATTCATCAGGGATCACGGTAGTGCCCAAAGTCCACAGTCTGTTAACACTCTCAATTTTAGATAATTTCATTGTTCCCAAGAGAAAGAAAATCAATAAACACACCCTCGCCAAATAAGAAATATAAACCTCCTTTTAACTCACGTCCCTCCCCCTCATTATTTACCTCTGCTGTTGCTGTGGTAGTGCTGATAAACATAGCCTATAGCACACAATAGCAGTTTTCCCCCTTTACCCTGAACTTAAAAACTCTTTGCACATGAATCATACCTTTGAAGTAGTTCTTGCAAGAACTAATTTATATTACTAGTGCTAATCAGTTGACACATAGGTCTATACAAACCCTTTCAATCTTGTTCATATTCAATATCATAATATTACTTATAGACCCACTAGAGAACCACCTACACTTCTATCTATCCCCTTACATTGGAGTTTGTGCAGGCTTGAAAGGAAGTATGCCCCCTAAGAAAAGCCATGTTTAAATATAAATCCCATTTCATAAAGGTAGAATAATCTGTATTCAATACTGTATGTTTGAAACTGTAATGAGATCATCTGCCTGGTTGATGTGATTTAGTCGAGTGGTTGTTAAACTGGATTAGGTGATGACATGTCTCCACCCATTTAAGTGGGTCTTGATTAGTTTCTAAAGTCCTATAAAAGAGGAAACATTTTGGAGAGAGAGATTCAGAGAGAGCAACACTACAAAGCAGAGAGTCCACCAGCCAGCAGCCTTTGGAGATGAAGAAGGAAGATGCCTCCCGGGGAGCTTCATGAAACAGGAAGCCAGGAGAGTAAGCTAGCAGATGACACCGTATTCGCCTTGTGCCCTTCCAGCCAACAGAGAAGCCCTGACTGTGTTCACCATGTGCCTTTCCAGGTGAGAGAGAAACCCTGAACTTCATTGGCCTTCTTGAACCAAGGTATCTTTCCCTCAATGCCTATGATTGGACATTTCTATAGACTTGTTGTAATTGGGACATTTTCTCGGCCTTATAACTGTAAACTAGCAACTCATTAAATTCCCCCTTTAAAAGCCATTCCGTTTCTGGTATATTGCATTCCGGCAGCTAGCAAACTAGAACAGAGTTCAATCTCATTAGCTAACCATTCACCCATCTCTAACTTCTAAGGCCCCTATACTCTGTATTATAAGGCTGTGATTTTACCTTTACTATGGTCCTAAAAGTGGAGTCATACAGTATCTATCCTTTTGTGTCTGGCTAATTTCATTCAGCATTACATCCTCAAGGCTCATTCATCTTGTCATGTACTTCAGGACATCATTTCATCTTATTGATACCTGATATGCCATCATTTATACATATATATACCACATCTATATACCACATTTTGTTAATCCACTTGTCTGTTGAAAGGTATTTGGTTTGTTTCCATCCATTGGTGATTGTGAATGAATGCTGCTATGAATATCAGTGTGCAAATGTCTGTTTGTGTCATTGCTTTCAGCTTTTCTGGGTATATACCAAGTAGTGCTATTGCTGGGTCGTAGGGCAACTCGATATTTAGTTTCCTAAGGAACTGCCAAAAAGTTTTCCATAGTGGCTGCACCATAATACATTCCCACCAGCAATGTTTAAGCGTCCCAATTTCTCCACATTCTCTCCAACATTTATAGTTTCCTGCTTGTTTAATAGCAGCCATTCTTATAGGAGTGAGGTGGTATCTCATTGTAGTCTTAATCTGCATTTCTCTTATAGCCAATGAAAATGAACAGATGTTTGAGCATCTGTATTTGCTCTTCAGAAAATTGCCAATTCATATCGTTAACCTATTTTATAATTGGGTTGTTTGTTCTTTTGTTGTTGAGTTGTATGATTTCTTTGTGTACACAGGATATTAAACCTTTCTCTGATATGTGACTTCCAAATATTTTCTCCCATTATGTTGGCTGCCTCTTTAACTTTTTGACAAAGTCTTTTGAGGTGCAAAAGCATTTGATTTTGAGGAGTTTCCATTTATGTATTTTTTTCTTTTGTTGTTTGTGCTTTGGGTGTAAAGTTTAGGAAGCTACCTCCTATTACTAGATCTTGAAGATGTTTCCTTACATTTTCTTCTAGAAGCTTTACGGTTCTAGTTCTTACATTGAGGTGTTTGATCCATTTTGAATTAATTTTTTATTGGGTATAAGAGAAGGACCTCTTTCATTCTGTTGGCTATTGGTATCCAGTTCTTCCATGCCCATTTATTGAAAAGACTATTTTGTCCCAATTCAGAGAATTTGAGGGCCTTGTCAAAAATCAGTTGGCCATAGATTTGGTAGTCTATTTCTGCACTCTCAATTTGATTCCTTCAGTTGATGCTTCTATCTTTGTGCCAGTACCATGCTGTTTTGACCACTGTGGCTTTATAATAGGTTTTAAAGTTAGGGAGTATTAATCCTTCCACTTCCTTCTTCTTTTTTAGGATGCTTTTAGCTATTCAGGTTCTCTCTCTCTTCCAGGTGTATTTGGTAACTATCTTTCCCAAGTCTTCAAATTAGGTTGTTGGAATTTTTATTCATACTGTGTTGAATCTATAGATCAATTTGGGGAGAATTGACATCTTAACTATATTTGGCCTTCCTATTCATGAGTAGGGAATGTCTTTCCACCTATTTAGATCTTCTTTGATTTCTTTTAGCAATGCTATGTAGTTTTCTTAGTGCAAGTCTTTTACATCCCTAGTTAAGTTCATTCCTAAGTACTTGATTCTTTTAGTTGCTATTTTGAATGGAATTTTTTCCTTAACTGACTCCTCAGTTATGTCATTGCTTGTGTATAGCAACATTTCTGATGTTTCCACATTAATTTTATAACTCACCACCTTGCTGAATTTATTAGCTCAAGGAACTTTTCCATGGATTTCTCAGAATCTTTCAAGTATAGTATTATGTCATCTGCAAATAATGAGTTTTACTTCTTCCTTTCCAATTTGGATGCCTTTTATTTCTTTGTCCTGCCTGATTGCCCTAGCTAGAACTTCTAGCAAAGTGTTGAATAGTGGTGACAGTGGGCATCC
>PVIY010056814.1:0-13148 GCA_004026745.1 Myrmecophaga tridactyla
GTGAACATGGTGTCATCTGCTAGCTTTCTCTCCTGGCTTCCTGTTTCATGAAGCTCCCCAGGAGGTGTTTTCCTTCTTCATCTCCAAAGGTCACACTCTCTGCTCTCTCTGAATCTCTCACTTTCTCCAAAATGTTTCCTCTTTTATAGGATTCCAGTAAACTAATCAAGACCCACCTGAATGGGTGGAGACACATTTCCACGTAATCCAGCTTAACAACCACCCTTGATTGAGTCACATATCCAGGGAGATGATTTAATTACAGTTTCAAACATACAATGCTGAGTACAGATTAGAAGAAATGTCTGCCTTTACAAAATGGGATTAGGCTTAAAACATGGCTTTTCTAGGGTACATACAT
Organism: Myrmecophaga tridactyla; assembly: GCA_004026745.1. Taxonomy (NCBI): domain Eukaryota; kingdom Metazoa; phylum Chordata; class Mammalia; order Pilosa; family Myrmecophagidae; genus Myrmecophaga; species Myrmecophaga tridactyla. Next base: position 362 of record PVIY010056814.1, read on the forward strand.
CCTTTCAAACCAGCACAGTTGAGGAGAGATTGAAGATTTGCATTTCTAGTGCACTTCTGCCATAAAGAGGAATGTCTTTGGAAATCCCTTGAAGTCTTATGTATAAACTTCCTAAAGATGCCTAGAACTTGAGGCAGTTTAGAGGAATGGGTCTCAGAAGTTCAGGGCTCCCTTGAGGCTTGAGAGAACGGAGGTGCAAAGGTAAGCATCCTGCTGTGGAAACCCCAGAGCCATGCACCAGCAGAAGGCAGACAGTCAGTGTGCCTAGGAGGTCAGGAACCTGCCAGATTACGTGGGATATAGGCACAGAGTAATGTGACCTCATAACAGGTCTCTTGGCTTGGCCTTTATTTCTCCTTGCCCCAAATTTCCTCTCTCTCTCATCTCTGTTTTCAGAATGTGATGTTCCAGAAACTTTAAAGTGTAGTACTAAATTGGAAGATAACAGAACACTGTAACTTGCTTTTTCTTCTGGGCTGGGAGGGGCTTGTGGTGGATCTCACTTTGTGGGTCCATAGGTATTTGGGAATTTTTTTTTTCCAAAAACTCTCCAACCAAATTTGTCCTGAGGTTGTGGAGATCCATTAGTATGTGGTCAGACATAAGACAAAAAACGGGAAAAGATGGAATCCTGAGTTCTTCCATGGATACTTTCTTAGTTTCATATCACTTTTCTTTGGGTCTGGGGTCCTCTGTATATGTAGGTCTCTGTTCTTCCCTTCCTTTCAGGCCAAAAGCTAAGAGGAGTTCTGTTAAGAGTACATGGAATGCCCTGTGTTCTTTTTCTACCTTCCTCATGACTTCAAAAGGACAGGAAAACTCAAGAAGTCTAAGGTCTCTTTGGGTTTCCATCCTTGCACACACAAACATGGGGACTCACAGGTGCCCTCATGCCAGTTTGTGTCTTCCTTTCCAAGCATGATGTGACCAGGTGTCTTGAGATTAACATTACACCAGTGGCAAGATTGGGTATGACTACCATCCCATGGGCAACAGAGTACGTGGAGCAGACATGTGAAACAAGCCCAGTGCCCAGTGCCCAGCAGCCTTATCCTGCTATTTCACAGGCACCTCATTCTTCAGTTCCCATGTCTGTTGGCTGCCCCTCTCCATGTCTGGCTCCTTGAGACTGCACAGCCAAATTGGTATTTCAATGAGCTGTCAGCATGCCCCAGTGACACTGTTCCCCAGGGGCTGGTGCACAAGCAAGGGGAGGGGACATTGGGTATGGGGATTGGAGACTTAGGGGGTGCTCTTTGGAGGAGGGTGGGAGAGATATCAAGGTCCACCTCTGCATCCAGACTTTCTTGCTGGGCTACAGAACCAAAGCTGTGTGCAGTTCCAAGGAGAGAGGCAAGAACTGGCAAAATAGGCACCTCACTGGGGCACCTTCCCTCTTGTTGGCTGGAGGTTGAACACACAGGGAAAGGCCCTTCATGAGAAGTACTCTTGAAAGTGTGTGTGGGAATAAGGCTGTGCCTGGAGGCTCTTGAAAGGTGGCAAAGCTAGGAAGCCACCATGCTGTTTGGAGTTTTTTGTTTTTGTTTTTTCATTTTCAAAGTGTGGAGGGAGAGGACCAGGGAGAAGAGCAGGTTTGCATCTCTGGTGCAAAGCTGCCAACATGAGGATGTTGTTTGCCAATAACATGGCACCTTGCTGGGGAGGCCATGGAATGGAGTCATGTCAGGTTCCTAGGCATAACAGAGGACAGGGGCTCTCAGTGTCCAGAGACACCATGAGATGTGGAGATGTGCAACCTTCAGCTGCCTCCTGCCACAGACACTGCAGAACTGGGCAATGGGACAAGGTAAGGACAGCCAGTTTTCTGGTTGGTGGGACATGTGAAGCCAAGACTTGGGGCCTTATTGGGGGCAATGTTGGGCTGGGACTTGCTGAAGCAGCTCCCAAAGAGCCACAGCAATGGGCTTTGGCCATATATTTCCTGCCACAACTTTGCTATTAGACAGGGTGGGAGGCCCAGGGCTCTGTGAGCCTCCCTGACCCATGGTGAAGCCCCAAAAAATAACTCCACTGTACAGACCAACTGAACACAGCCTTTGGCAGTGTGCAATGCATGCTCTTCACGATTCCCTGTCCAACTGACAGAGATCAGGCACTTGGTCTGCAGGTGCCAAGAGGGCCCAAGGAAGAGGGCAGGGTGACCAGCTGAGTTCAGAAGGGAATAGCCCCCTCCAGAAGGAGCCAATGTGGAAGGTTCCAAATCCTGAGCCTAAGAAATGGCACATGCAGTGCCATCTCAGGGTGTTGGGCATCTTCATGCAAAGGCCTGTCCTCAGTACCCCAGAATCCAACCCCAGATGAGGTAGAGGCCAGGCAGGTATATTTGCAGACATCATGGTTCTCAGAAACCATCCCTAAAAGGATGTTAGCATCCCTATTTTAATTCCTTTCCTTGCTTCTTTGGGTCAGTGTACTGAGATTAACATTACACCAATGGCATGTTTGTGGTTCAATAGTGTGGAATCTGAGTTCTTGGCTGAATTTGCTGCCATCCCATGGTTGGCAGAAATGAGTGCTGCTATTTAGATGATGAGAAAACATAGTGGCAAAGTTATTGCTCACTTTTGGAGGTGGGTATCCTCAGTTCTCTGCTATATCATTTAGATCCCTGTAACAGTCCAGAGTTTTTGGCTCCTTTGGCACAAGGCAAAATCGCTCTACTTCCAGTTACCTTTTGTATTGACCTAAACATATCCATGTCTATATGTAGGAGCAAGGGTTAAAACAAGACCCACAGAATTTGTTGGGAGCAGCTGGCATCAGGGTGGTGGTGGCAGTAAACTGTGGAGATTGTTATGTGGAGCAGTCTGGGAGGAAGAGAATGTCTATCCCAAATGGTTATGTTAAGTATGAAGGAAGAGAGCACTGAAAAATAAGCACTCTGTTCTGTCAGGAAATGCATGCATGTCTTTTGTCACCCTGCAGTATATAAGCAGGATCTGGTTAAGAATAAAGTTGTCTGTTTTCTATTACTGCTGATCTTCAGGCCCCCTGATTCTGTCCCTTTCTCATCATTCCTTAATATCCTTTGAGCTCTGGTCCATAGGAAGCAACATCTATATATTTGTTACTCGAGTTATTTGACACCTCAAGACTCAGATTTGTTCTGGAAACACTAGTTGGATACAAATCCCTGCTTGGCTTTATCCCCCTTTCCTATCTACTCTCCCCACCAGGGAACACTGTCATTTCTGCATTCTTGTCTCTCTCAGAAATGTCATTTTGATAATGAGTTTTCATAGAGTCAGATTCAAAGTTGGGCATCTATCAGGCACCAATGATAATTAGAAATGTGTATGAAAATGCACATGAAACAAGAGCTTCAGAAGACTCTAATGACCTATCTTTTATGATTCAGTCAGAAAAAATCAGAATGGCTCCAAACATGTTCTGATGGCACCCATTCTCATTGAAAAGTATTGTGGAAACATGAAAATGTAATTGAAGAAGCCACACAACTATGCCACACCACCTCCTTCTGTAAACACTAGGGTTTTGGTATAACTACAACCATAAGTGTCCTTTCATTTTATTTTCTTATATCTGGCCACACAATAATGATTTTCAACAAAAATAGTTATGATTCTAGGCATTTGAAGAATACTGAGTTATATTTAGATGCCTAAAGGAAATCATAAAGTTGCTTCTTCCCATGCCCTCAATCCAAGAATTTGGTTAGATATTTCATTTTCTATGTATCAATGTATAGGTGCTAGGAAAAGCAGTATAAGAAGGTGAATGTCTTTATCACAGCCTGTGTGTACACAGACATGGAGGTATACCTGTATCCATGAAGCGATGTCTTTAGGCCTCACGTTTGTGGGGCCTAACAAAACAAAAACACAAGCAGGAACTATGTATATCTCTGAAGGACTACAAGACCAGTGATGAGAATTTCCTCTCTTCAAGGGAAATCTCTGATCCCTGGCTCCTAGGTCACAACATTATATTGAAACTGAGTTGGGTCTTGTTTGGTATTCCTTACATCATGAAAAGTCTGAGTCACAAGCCCCACATAACTGAGGAGTTGACACCCATTCAGTAGTCTTAAACATGATCAACATCATTCTCTTGAATCACTGGATCAAGATCCATAGCCCCCACCTCTAGAGGATGATAGCACTTTCAATATAATGCATTTATATTGCCCTTCCTTGTTTTTTGTGTTAAAAGGCCTCAAAAGCCTTTTAGATTTTTTCTTGGGATTAGACTAAAGTAATAAATTAACTGATGTTGAATTGCTAGATTAAAGTAATAAATTAGCTGTTGATAATTTGACGTATTTATGAGGTAGAGTCTTCTTGTTCAAGAATATATCTTCACACTGGTTTAGGCCTAGTTTTCTGTACTACCAGACAGTTTAAAGTTTTGTTCTTGCAAGCTTTTCATGTTTTGGGTAGGTTATTCTTAGTCATATAATCTTTCATTATCGGTTTTATGAAATCCCTTTCATTCAATTTACTAATTGATCATTTAATCATGAAATTAAGCTGTAAAATTATTGATAGAGCCATAGAATGTCAAGAAATTTGGTAAATTCTAGGGCATCCCAGAGAACCTCTTTGTTGCTCAGATGTGGCCTCTTTAAGCTGATGTGACAGGTGAGCTCACTGCCCTCCCCCACCATGTGGGATATAACTCCCAGGGGTGTAAATTTGGGACAGAAATCCTGGGATTAGCTGGGACCCAGCATCAAGGGATTGAGAGCACTTTCTTGACCAAAAGGGGGAAGAAAAAAATTAGATAAAATAAAGTTTCAGTGGCTGAGAGATTTCAAACAGAGTCTAGTGATTACCCTGGAGGTTATTCCTATGCATTATATAGATAACCCTTTTTGGATTACACTGTATTAGAGTGGCTAGAGGGAAGTACCTGAAACTATTAAGTTGTTTTCCAGTAGCCTTGATTCTTGAAGATGGTTATATAATGATATAACATTTACAATGGGACTGTGTGATTGTGAAAACCTTGTGTCTGATGCTCCTTTTATCTAGGATATGTACAGATGAGTAAAAAATGTAGGTGGAGAATGAATAATAGGGAGGACAATGGTTAAAATAAATTGGATAGATGGAAATACTAGTGGTCAAAGAGATGGGGATAAGGGGCATGGTATGTATGAGGGTTTTTCTTCTTTTTATTTCTTTTCTGGAGTAAATGTTCTAAAAAATGGTCATGGTAATGAATGCACAACTATGTGATGATATTGTGAGCTAGTGGTTGTAAATCATGTATGGAATGTTTGTATGCTAAGATGTATCAATAAAAATATTTTTTGAAACTCTAGGGGGTCAGTGAATGGTTTAAATATTTTCCATATTGGTTTCCATTAACCTTATGAAATGCGAAAACATTTGGAAATATAAGCCTCTGAGTGTTGGGTTTTCTAGCATTGAGTGAGTAAACATTGGGTAAAAAAAATTATAAATCAAATTCTCTGAAATGTTTTGTTGAAAATCTTAGACTGAAATATCACCCCATTTTCTTTTACATCTCATCATTGTAGTACTGAAAGCCTCATGTTTCCTCCTTATCACACTTGTGAGATTGTGGAAGTTTTGAAAGTTAGTGTTAAGTGGGAAAGATACTGACTGAGCCTTCTTGTTTGCTAAATCCCAGACCAAGGTCCTTACTTACACATTTTTATAAGGTCTCCACCCCAAGACTTCTGAACTTGGTGAATTTTGACGAGGGCCAACCCAATGACATGGTGATGATAGAGAAAACTACCTGCTTTTGTTATCAAGATTCTTCTCCAACAGGATGGGCCACTGTGGTTCAGCGGGTAGAGTTCTTGCCTACCATGCCAGAGACCCGGGTTCGATTCCCAGTGCCTGCCCGTGCAAAAAAAAAAAAATTCTTCTCCAACAATAGCAGCTGGGTAATCCATACTGGAGGCCAATTAGTTAGGATATGACTTGATTATTATTGACAAGTGTGGACAACAGAAATTGATCAAATGACTCCAGAGGATGAAGCTGATTGCAATTCATTGATAATGAAATGGTATGGACAAGATGTGCTAAACAGTACTGTGGAACCTGTGTCCCAGACTTCATTTGAAAGGCTCAAAACAAAACAAAATTCCAAATATAATGGATGTCTTGCCCTTCCGTTTCATGGCACAGTAAAAATGATGAACATGGCTCTCTTCCAGCTTGGGGATACCCAATATTATTAATTTTCTTTATGGGGTCTTCCATCATCCCTGTCCATGCTTTGAGGGTATACAGGCCCTTCTCTGGTGTTCAGAATTGAATTGGAATATAGTTAAAATCCTTGAAAAGTGGAAGAGACTAGTTTAAACCATGACTGAAGGGGGCCTTACTAAGACTTGTTTGAGTCCAAGCATCCATGAATTACCAAAATGAGGTGTTGAGCTCTGTACCTATGTGAATCTTCTGTATGTCTTCTGCACATGGGAAAACAATGTACAGTTATGAGGCAAACATTTGCATCTCCACAAGTGTGTTGTTTTTTCTCCTTTTGTATTGGCCCTTATGAAATAAGGCTGCCTAGATCTGGTAGAATTTGAATCAGCTCATACTTGGTAGGTGGAAGTATGTTTAGATGTATGACTCATGGAAGACCATTTGGGAAAAATCAATCCCAAAATTCAAAGTAATTGCTCATATATGTCCATTGTACTGCTCCTCTGAAGATATGGAAGAGTAATACTTTAACAGCTGAGCAGAGGAGTCAGTCCAAGGCAGTGTCATTCAGGTAGGGTTTGTACATTTGAAGAATAAGGAAGGTCCAATATAGATGACTGATGTGATGGCTTGTTATTTGACCGTGGGACAGAAAATTCTCCCAACCCTAGGAAAAGTGAAGTTTTGGAGGTCTTGGGTCTGAATCATTGGGAAATTTTTGTCAAAAAGAAGTTTCATGAAGTGTTGAAGTTTGAAGTCCTATGCAAATGAATTCAAAAAGATATCTGCAAGTATACTTGTATACCTCTATGCCTGTGTATGCACAAAATCTGCACTTGAAACAGACATTTATCTTTCTTATCTACACACATATTTCTTGTTGAATGTATTTGTGTTAGTGGGTTCTCCAGAGAAGCAGAATGACAGGATGCACAAATGCATGTACTAATATGAAGGGATTTATTATCAGAATTGTCTCATGCAACCATTTGAATTGGCAGGTAGAAAGTTGGGAATTAGTTGAAAATGACCTTGAATTCCTCAGGATAAACAAGAAGTTTTTTTCTTTAAGACCTCTAATTGATTAGATGAGGACACTCTTCTCATTGCTGAAGGCAATCTCCTTTGTTGATTGCATATGTAATCAGTCCTACATGCAAACAACTGACTAATGATGTAAATCCATCTATGGAATACTCTCACAGTAACAAACAGGCCAGTGCTTGCTTGACCAAATAACTGGATACCATACCCTATCCAAGTTGACACATGAAATTGACCATCACAGTAGGTTAGCATTCTAGGACAAAAAAAGATAAGGATAATAGCAGCTGGGATGTGTGCTGTCTTCTGTAATGTAGCATCAAGAGGAATGGGGCCTGTTTCAGATTTAGCTTTATAGATCTCTGTATACTTGAAAGTTTTACAAACACTGGTAAATTTTTTTAGGTCTTAGTGAACTAAAATCACATTGTTAGCAGGGCTGTGTTCCTTGGCTGTGTTCCTTTCTAGAGGCACTCAGGGAGAATCCATTTCTTTGCCTTTTCCCATTTCTAGAGTCTGCATAAATTCTTTGACTCCTGGATCCTTCCTCAATCTTCAAGGACAGAATGTCAAATTCCTCTGACTGTTTTTCCATAGTCACTTCCCCAAGTGACATTGGGTGGGAAAGATTCTATGCTTTTAAGGATTCTATGCTTTTAAGGATTGGGGCCATCTGAATAAACCAGGAATATCTCCCTATCTCAAGGCAGTATACTTTAATCAGATTTGCAAAGTCCTTTTGCCATGTAAGGTAAAATAATTCCATGTACCAGGGATAGGAAGGTGGATAATTTATGGAGCAATTGTTCTGCTTAGCACAACCATCGAGATTCATTTTTTATTTTTATTTATTTATTTATTTATTTATTGCATGGGCAGGTACTGGGAAGTGAATCCAGGTATCCAGCATGGCAGGCGAGAACTCTACCTGCTGAGTCACCATGGCCCAAGATTCACTTTTAATTGAAGTTTTTAAATTAAAGTTTAAAATTTCATATATATACCACCCTATTATTAACACCCTACAATAATTTGTATACTTGTTATAATCTGTGGTTGAAGTAAGGAGAGTTTTTACAGTGATAACATTGAATGCTTGCAGATTAAACTCCCCAATAAAAAGACACAGGTTAGCAGAATGGATAAAAAGATATGATCCATCCATGTTTGCAAGAGACTCATTTTAAACCTAAAGATACAAATACGTTGATAATGAATGAATGGAAAAAGACATTAATTGCAAACAATATCCAAAAAAGAGCACTCAATAACCAAAAAATGAGATAAAATGGTCTTTAAATGAAAAGATGTCATAAGAGACACTATATATTAATAAAAGTGGCAATTCATCAAGAAGAAATAATAATCTTAAATGTTTATGAACCTAATGATGGTGCTCCAAAGTATATGAGTAAAACACTAGCAAAACTGAAGTGAGCAGTAGATGTTTCTGAAATAATAGTGGAAGACTTCAACATATCACTCTTTTCAATAGATAGAACAACTAGACAGAATCAATAAGGAAAGAGAGAACCTAAATAATATGATCAATGATTAGACTGACATATATAGATCTAGATCATTGCATTCCCAAAACAGCAACATATACATTCTTCTCAAGAGCTCATGGAACATTCTCCAGAATAGATCATATGCTGGGGCACAAAACAGTTCTTAACAATTTTTAAAAGATTGGAATAGTCAAAGAACTTTCTCTGACCACAATGGAATGAAGCTGGAATTCCTGAAGCAACAAAAAGCATGCATAAACCTTTAGGACAATGCTAAGTGAAATAAGTTGGACATAAAAGGACAGGTATTGTATGATTTCACTAATAGGAACTAACTAGAATATGTAAATTCAGAGTCTTAAAACATAGGATCTAGGGTACCTAGAGAAATACAGAAGCTAGGGAAGGGGTAGCAGTTAACTACTATGTGCAAAATTGTTAACAAAGATGAACTTAAATGTTTGGGAATAGCTAGAGGTGATGGTGGCTCATTAGGATTATAAGAATATTGCCATAATGAGCTGAATTTAGTTGAAAGGGTTTTTTAGAGTCATATACATATGTCCCCAATTAACACACAAATATGTTATTTAGGAGATTTGCTTGAACATTATTGATTTTTTCCACATTCTGTGTCTCTTCTGACTTTTTAATTTGATCATTTGGCTTGGCTGTATCTTCTCATTTCTTCATATGATGTGATTTTTTTTGCTAGTTTCTAGACATCTGATTTTTTTGATAAGGTTATTTTGAAATTTGGTTTCTCTCCCTTATCTAAGATTGTGTTGTTGCTTGGGTTCACATTCAAGGCCTCCTTTAGTATAGGCTTTCAGGCAGGGGTTAAACCTCTTTTGGAAGGCTCTTTGAGAGTGAGCAGAAAGGCAGCTTGACAGATGGCATTTTCCCAGTGTTAACAGCAGATGTCAGTGTTGGATGACCTATTTCCCACAACCATGCCTCTCCCTACAGGGCAGGGTCAGACTGGGATAAAGAACAGTTCAAAGCTGCGGGGTCCCAGAAGGCTGCCCTCCATCAAATGTTAGCTCATGACTCTTCTGCTTCTCCCTCTTTTCCTGAGGGTCTCCTCATCTCTTCCAAGTCCAGGTGCACCAGAATCCACTGGCCACAGGGGTGGGTGAGGGGTGGTGTGCACTGTGGGAAAGACTTTGCTGGTTGGTACAATGTAGCTGGTGGTTCCCATACTCTCCTGGGAAAAAACCACCAGGCTGTGGCACTGAAAGGGTCAACTTTATCAGCCAGCAACCAGCCCACAAGTGTGCTGCACTTTGCCAACCAGTAAGACCCAGGCCAATCAATGTACAGCCATCAGCCTTGGGGGTGGGAGAAGGGCACTTGACATTGCAATGGAGTGCCTTCCATTCCATATGTATAAGCAGTCAAATCCTGAGAGTCCTGGTTCCCTGTGAAGACAGGATGAAATTTCAGTGACTAAGAGAGTTGTATTTATCCTAAAATCTATACAAATAAATCTGTATAATCTATATAAATGAATCTATGCAATCATTAGTTTTCCATAAATCTATATAAATAAATTTACATACTATATGTAAATAAATCTATATAAAGAAATTATAAATCTATACAAACCTCCATGAATTTATATTTCTCCAACTTCACAGGTGGCAGTCGAAGTAGTAGTGGTTTCTTGCAGACCAGCAAGACCCAGAACCAGCCTCCACTGTCAGCCTCAGAAGTGGTAGCATTTGATTTCACTCACACCTATCTCTCAGTCATAATTTCTCCAATTTTTCATCCAGCTCTTCCATCCTTCTCTGGTCACCTGAACAAAAGAACCACTGCTTTGGACAGTTTCTGTCTGTTCTTTAGCTGTTTTTTGGTGGAGTGAGTTCTGCTTGTCCTTATTCTGTCATCTTCCCAGAAGAAGACAGCTCCTCCAAAAATAAAATATTGAGTTGTGATATGCCCACCATTCCACTACTTGATGTACACCCAGATGATCAGAAAGGAGGGACATGAACAGACATTTTCACACTGCTATTTATAGCAGCATTATTCACAATTGCCAAAAATTGAAACAATCCAAGTGTCCATCAAGTAATGAATGGATTAAAAAATGTGGATATGCATAGAATAGATTATTGCTCAGCAGTAAGAAGGAATGAATTCCTGAAGCATGTGACTACATGGATGAACCTTGAGGACATTATGTTGAGTGAAATAAGACAGACCCAAAAGGACAAATGTTGTATATTGAATATTGTCATGGTCAGGTTCAAGTATCAACTTGGCCAGGTGGTGGTACCTGTTTGTTTAGTTGGGCAAATGCTGGCCTGTCTTTTGCTATGAGGACATTTCATAGAATTAAGTCATGATCACATCGGCTACATCCACAGCTGATTCCATTTGTAATCAGCCAAGGGGAGTGTCTCCTGCAATGAGTGATGCTTAATCTAATCACTGGAAGCCTTTTAAGCAGAATTTAGAAGAGACAGGCTCTCTTCCTGCTTAGGCTGGTGAGCCTCTCCTGTGGAGTTCATCCAGACCCTCCATCGGAATCATCAGCTTCACAGCCTGCCCTACAGATTTTGGACTCTACATTTCCATGGTTACATGAGACACTTTTATAAATTTTATATTTATGAATACTTCCTGCTGATTCTGTTTCTCTAGAGAACTCTAATGAATACAACTTGTTACCATGAATGGTTCTTAAGAAAAACAGAATCTTAAAAATGGGTTTTCATGAATGGTTTTCTAAACTGACTGGACTCAAAGGCACAAAGGACTCTGATTCCCATAATCAGAATGACATTGCCAATCCATGGAGTGAGCTGACAAAAGAGATGGTCTAAATATCACTATTTGATTCTTCTAATGCTTCGCTTGTACAAAGACAGGCTCTGGGGGATAATGTTTTTGACACCTTTACAGAGTTTTGTGGAAATAGTGAGTATAAAGATGTTGGCTGGTTGTTGTTAGATATACTGTATACATTAATGAGTGAAAGGGATGGGCTTAAGGCTTCAAAGAAGAAGCTTAAGCACCATCTGACAGATGTAGACATTTCTGTGAGTGTCCTGAAGGAAAATCTTATTTCCTGTAGCCATAGACTTGAGATCTCTGAAAATCACACTCAGAATCTTATTGTTAGAGTAGCAACCTTATGGTGTCTGCCATTAAAGTGAGGGAATTGATTGGAAAGGAGTGGGACCCTGAAAAATGGGATGGCAACGTATGGATTGATAATGATGTCAGTGGAGAGGTTGAAATCCTCAGTCATGCTGAGTCTTCTCTAGATAACCCTATAATAGTCTACCCTGAGGACAGAGCCACCACACCTCCAGTGCCTTGAGGAGTTGGCCACCGAACTTCCACCTAAAGGGATTAGCCCTAGAGTCATTAATCCTGTTTCACCAGATGAAACTACAAGTGAATGCCCTGAAGCAAATGGCTAGGAAGATGCTTCTAATTCTTTTCATGACCCACCCACACCACCTCTCATTTCTTCCAGATCTATAACTAGACTAAAGTCCCAACAAGCCCCTAAAGGTGAGGCACAAAGTATCATGCATTAGAAGGTATGTTATACTCCAAAAGAACTGTGTGAGTTTTCCAATTTATATAGACAGAAATCAAGGAAATATGTGTGGCAATGGATGTTAAGGGTGTGGGATAATGGTAGGAGGGATATAAGGCTGGATCAGGCTGAATTTATTGATATGGGCCCACTAAGCAGAGATTCTGCACTTAATGTTATAGCTTGAAGGGTTATAAAAGGCATTAGCAGTTTGTTTAGATGGTGGGCTGAAACATGGATCAAAAGGTGGCCAACATTAGCTGTAAGCTGAGCCCCCAGTCTTGGGGCTTGTTCATATGAAACTTAACCCCACAAAGGATAGGTCAAGTCTACTTAAAATTTAGGCCTAAGATTCCCCTCTCTGCGTGGGACATGACTCCCAGGGATGTGTACCTTCCTGGCAACATGGGACAGAGAACCTGGAATGAGCTGAGATTCAGCATCAAGGGATGGAAAAAAACCCTAGAATGAGCTGCGAATTAACATCAAGGGATGGAGAG